>WNWK01008081.1:57500-87657 GCA_009830355.1 Cherax destructor
TAACTGCTGCGGCATATGGGCACCTGGCAAACCTGAAAATAGCGTTCCGATACCTTAGTAAGGAATCGTTCAAGACTATGTACACCGTGTACGTCACGCCCATACTGGAGTAGGCAGCACCAGTTTGGAACCCACACCTGGTCAAGCACGTCAAGAAATTAGAGAAAGTGCAAAGGTTTGCAACAAGGTTAGTTCCAGAGCTAAGGGGAATGTCCTACGAAGAAAGGTTAAGGGAAATCGGCCTGACGACACTGGAGGACAGGAGGGTCAGGGAACACATGATAACGACATACAAAATACTGCGTGGAATAGATAAGGTGGACATAGACAGGATGTTCCAGAGATGGGACAGAAACAAGGGGTCACAATTGGAAGTTGAAGACTCAGATGAGTCAAAGGGATGTTAGGAAGTATTTCTTCAGCCATAGACTTGTTATTAAGTGGAACAGTCTGGCAAGTGATGTAGTGGAGGCAGGAACCATACATAGTTTTAAGACGAGGTATGATAAAGCTCATGGAGCAGGGAGAGAGGGGACCCAGTAGCGGCCAGTGAAGAGGCGGGGCCAGGAGATGAGTCCTCGACCCTGCAACCACAAATAGGTGAGTACATACACTCATACACACAAACACACACACACACACAGAGTGGACATAATTACCAGCAGGAAGACTGACCAGCAGCGCCGCTGATGACTTAATGTGCGATGGAATAAATTAATACGACTCAGGGGATCAAACGTCAGCCTTATTGTCCACCTCTCATGATGGATCCACTTGATCACCGCTCAAGCATATTCATTACGCAGCCTAAATTTCACGCTTCATGCCCCCAAACCCTCCCCCCCCAAAAAAAAGTTGGCGAGGGTTATTGATTTTTTATGAGTGATTTTTTTTAAACCCACGACTGGGAATTTGAGAATATGAAATAGTGAGTTTTGAAGAAAAAATGAGTAAAATGTCACTGGGGTCCCCTGTTTATTAGTGCACCCAAGGCAGGGTGACCCGAAAAAAGAAAAAAACACTTTCATCATCATTCACTCCATCACTGTCATCCCAGAGGCGTGCCTACACTACACTTAAAAATCTGCAACATATCAACACCCTTCCTTCAGAGTGCAGGCACTGTACTTCCCACCTCCAGGACTCAAGTTCGGCTAACTGGTTTCCCTGAGTCCCTTCACAAATGTTACTTTGCTCACACTCCAACAACACGTCAAGTCATAAAAACCATTTGTTTCTACTCACTCCTATTTAACATGCTCACGCACACTTGCTGGAAGTCGAAGCCCCTCACACACAAAACCTATTTTACCCCCTCCCTCCAACCTTTCCTAGGCAGTCCCCTACCCCCCCCCCTTTCCTTCCACTACAAATTTATACGCTCTCCAAGTCATTCTATTTCGTTCCATCCTCTCTAAATGTCCGAACCACCTCAACAACCCCTCCTCAGCCCTCTGGATAATACTTTCAGTAATCCCACACCACCTCCTAATTTCCAAACTACGGATTCTCTACATTATATTCAACACCGCACATTGCCCTCAGACTTGACATCTTCACTGCCTCCAGCCATCTCCTTGTTGCAACATTCATCACCCATGCTTCATACCCATATACATTCCCCTCTTTGCTTCCATGGATAACGTTCTTTGTCTCCACAGACTCCTCAGTGCACCACTCATCTTTTTTCCCTAATCATTTCTATGATTCAGAACGTCTTTCATAGACCCATATGCTGATAAGTCCACTCGCGAATATCTGAATACATTCAGTTCCTCCATACTTCCTCCCTCCAATCCGATATCCAGTCTTTCATTACCTATTTTTTTGTTATCCTCATCAGCTTAGTATTTCCTATGTTCACTTTCAATTTCCTTCTTTTACATACCCTACCAAACTCGTCCACCAACCTCTCCAACTTCTCTTCAGAATCTCCCAAAAAGCACAGTGTCATCAGCAAAAAGCAACTATGACAACTCCCACTTTGTGTTAGATTCTTTATCTTTTAATCTTACACACACACACACACACACAGAAGGCTGAAAGCAGTAGAAATGTGTTTCAGTGCAATGCATGGTGTGAATATTATGCAAAGAAATAAGAGTTTGGAGATTAGGAGGAGTTTAGGGTCTACCAAAATTATTAGTCAGAGGACTGAGGAGGCGTTGTTGAGGTGGTTTTGAATATTTAGAGAGAGCAGAGTAAAATAGAATGACTAGAATGGAAAAAGGGGGATACAGGAGAAATTGATGGGAGGGGTTAAAGGAGGTTTTGAGTGCTAGGGGCTTGGACATTATAAAGGTTTGTGTGAGCATGCTGAACAGGAGTGGAGACAAGTGGTTATTATAATTCGACGTGTCGGAGCCTGAGCGTGGTAATGGCAATGAAGGGATTCAGGGAAAACTGGTTATCTGGACTTGAGTCCTGGAGGTTAAAAGTACAGTGCCTACACTCTGAAGCAGGGGTGGAGATGTTGCGGTATGACAGGTCCTCGGACAGTGACTGATTGAATGACGGTGAGTGTTTCGCTCTTTTTTGGGTCACCTAACTCGGTGGGAGACGGCCGGTGTGTTAAAAAGAACATATCACACACACACACACACACACACACACACACACACACACACACACACCGCACACACACACACACAACCACACACACAAACACACACACAAACACAAACACAAACACACACATAGAGACAGAATGTTCCAGAGATGGAACACAGCAACAAGGGGACACAGTTGGAAGTTGAAGACTCAGATGAATCACAGGGATGTTAGGAAGTATTTCTTCAGTCACAGAGTGGTCAGGAAGTGGAATAGTTTGGGAAGCGATGTAGTGGAGGCAGGATCCATTCATAGCTTCAAGAAGAGGTATGATAAAGCTCATGGCGCAGGGAGAGTGACCCAGTAGCGGCCAGTGAAGAGGCGGGGCCAGGAGCTATGACTCGACCCCTGCAACCACAACTAGGTGAGTACACATAGGCTACAGCAGCAGAAGACCACTCGAGGTTCCTCTCCTGTCAGCTATGAACAGGAAACTGATGTTACATTGGGCACAGACTCACCAAAACTGGACAGTTAAAGATTGGAAGATTTTACGTAGTAAAATGCTCGCCACATCCTATCAGCGGCCGGTATTGAGTTCAGGTTCTCCAGTAATATAGTGCAAAAACTTTTCTATTATTATTATTATTACATTTTGGTTAGGCTGGGCTAGATTCGGTTAGGTTGCGAATGTTGGGTTGTAATCCAACCCAAACTAATATAATATAAATATAATCATAAACAGACGTATTTGGGTGAGTGCGTGATCTGAGAAAGGTATCCCCGTAGCTCATAGGGTGAGGGTATACACAAGAGATACCAAACTCGTACCATCAATCAGAATTAAACTTTTTGAAGGAAGATTCAAAGGAATCATCCTTTACTCTCTTAGGGAGTGGAGACTACGAGGAGATCTCATTGAAACCTTGAAGATATTGAAAGACTGACACAGACAAGAACTATTTGAAGTGCTGAATGAGTCCATAACTCGCAACAGTGGAATGAAACAGCGAGGCAGAAGATGCAACAAGAACGTCGTAAGCGTGAAGACAATACAGTTATTCAAGAAGCAGCGGGATAAACATTTTGCAAGAACAGAATACAATTAGATACTACGCCTGAGTAATGTTAAGTCAACGGATTCCTCAGGACGATCAGTTGGCAATGAAGCATTCTACTTATTAACAGTATTAATGGTAGCAATATGTGGTTGCGTTAGTCAAGGCAGAACTGTTGGTGACCAGAAGTACCCTCTGGTCCATGCAGCTCTATGAATGGACGAGGAAGAACGTGAGTAGTTAAGATGGAAACTATTAATTAAGTAGACATAGGTGTAGTCCACCTCTTCCATTTCTTTCCATCCCTCCTGTAAATGCCATGTATTTTTTTTAATATGGTGTGGTATAATTTTTCTCACTTTTATGCCGGAAAGGATAAAGAGTAATTAGAAAACCTTCTGTTTTTCTATCCCTGACTCATACATCTAGATATTATAAGATAGTACTTTATCCAGACACAGTAGAAGTATATAGTTTTGAGCACTCTCATGTACTGCAAGTATCCATGTATGTATCCGGTACACGTCTACATGTGTGACGCCCATCACGTATCCACGACATACTTCAGTATGCGCAAATGTATGTGCTGGTATGAATACATACATTTTCTATTGATAAATGACTACTTCTCTCTAAAAGTGTGTATATGCCTGTATATATGTACCAACATACTGGTTAAGCACAGGTGCATACAAGGGTCACTCCACCGGTGCCAGGATACGATGTCAATATACGTACTAGCATTCATAATACAGCCTCGGGGACCACTCCACCAGTGCCAATACATCACCAATCATAATACAGCCTCGGGGGCCACTCCACCAGTGCCAATACACCAGCATTCATAATACAGCCTCGGGGGCCACTCCACCAGTGCCAATACACCAGCATTCATAATACAGCCTCGGGGGCCACTCCACCAGTGCCAATACACCAGCATTCATAATACAGCCTCGGGGGCCACTCCACCAGTGCCAATACACCAACATTCATAATACAGCCTCGGGCCACTCCAGCGGTGCCAGGATGCGGTGCCAACACACTGGCATTCATAATACAGCCTCGGGGGCCACTCCAGCACAAATTAAACACCATTAATACAAAGTTCCTACAAGGGCGCTGCTGGAGGCGCCGCCTCCATGAAGCTCTTTCATTACCGTCCTTTTAATTAATGACGGTGAGAGCTAATGAGTGTGGGGAGGCGGAGGGGAGAGAGAGAGAGAGAGAGAGAGAGAGAGAGAGAGAGAGAGAGAGAGAGAGAGAGAGAGAGAGAGAGAGAGAGAGAGAGAGAGAGAATCTCTGGGGAAGGAAGAAGACACAAACAGCAAACTGGAGTCAGGAAGAAGTGGCTTGGAAGTCTGTTAGTCTCTGGTCAAAGATCCACTGGAAGAACAGATTATGATGTTTGGTGGTTCCTGGTTTCTAAACAGCTCTCTGTTGTTGCTGTTGTTGTTTTTATTATTAGTATTAGTATTATTATTATTCTTACTAATTAGAAAACGTCAAGTGTAGCAGTAGATGTGGGAAGACAGAGAGCATCCCAGGCAAGTCTTGTAGTCAGGTAGATAACGTCAACTCTTGGTAACATTAAGTCGAGTGTTTGAGCGTGGCGCTAACACTTATAATATGCTGATGTTTTATCTGCGGCGGGATTTTAATTGAGGTGGTTGTAATAGCAGAGATAATAAAAGTACAAGGAAGTAATGGTCCTTAATTGGGAGAAGTCAGACAGGTTGATGATGTTAGGTATCCAGTAATATTAAATGTCTCACTGGCTGATACAAGGAGGCCAGCCTCCTCCATGGCTTGTAAACAACATTCATCCTGCCACGTATCCTCATTAGTCTGGTTCCCAAACCCAATTTTTTTTTTTGTCTGAGCCTGGAATTTTGTGATGCATGATAGTTTTCTGCAGAATTTGAGTCTTTTAGGTGTCTAGACTGGTAATTGTGTGGGTGTCACTCTGTCACCCTCGAGGAATTTGAAAAATCCGAGATGACTGCTAAGGCGTTCACCGATCACCTGTGAATTCATAAACATATAAATGTCAGCATGAATGTTGAGTATTTTAATTAAATAAGTTTCACATTCTATGTTTTCAGGTCAAAGAGCTCAATTTTTTATGCTCTAATAATGATTTAATGAGTCAATATATGAGAATGTAGTTCGGCTACCGGTTTAATTCCGCTCATAATATCAATGAGACTGTGGAGGTGCTAATGCTGGCAGTACACTGGAGAAAGTAATGAGAGCCGCCAGTGCTGCTCTGCTAAAGATGGTAACTGTGAAAACTTTTTCCCAGAACACAAGTGGAAGTGCGCTGTAGTGGAAAAGATTCTACTTGAGATTCTGGAACTAAAAGACAGATCACACAGAAGAGGGACAACATAACACTGGGTAGAGAGCCTTATAAAACTTACTGATGATGTTTATTAGTGATGGACGGGAAGGAGAATGGCCACTGCACTTGTGGACAGCCAAGGAAATGATGCCCTACTTCTTCACTGATGGCCACATTCATTATGTTAAATTAATTATCTCAAATTAATGCAAAGGCTACACGGAGACACCTTGAAGAGACTTCTACTGGGAAATCAGGTTAAGCGTCACAATGACTGTGGAATTGTATATGGGCGAACATGTTTATTTAGTTGACCTTTATGAGCTACGGACATAGTCCAGGTGGTTCAAGTGGTCTCACTGAGACAACACTGAATGAGAAAGCTGTCTGTGGGTGGGCCTTAAGCCTACACATCTGTAACAGATGTATAGGCAGATTTGAAGGACGTATCCTCTGTGAATGTAGCTACCTACAGGGAAGAGATGGCATCACGCATCAGATATGATAAAACCGACCCAAGAGGGTAAATATGTGCTGTAGATTTGAGTAAAAAAGCATATGCATGAGTATGAGGCAAACTTGTGTGAGGATTTCATCAACTCCTGAGGAGGCGTGTTGTTATGATGCAAGAACAGGTCCTGCTGAACAGTTTGTATCCAGACTGATATTCACAAGGGTTATGATACTCATCAACTCTCGTGATGTTAAAGTAAAGAACATAAAGAGCTATGAAATAATGCTATTTCAAACCTTAGTTTTCGACGGAAAAAACAGAGACATGTGAACTGGTAAATAAAAGTCAACACTGAAGAAAAAACTTTCAAGTGGAGCAGCCAGTCCGAGGAACTAGGCAGCCTGATGCCGCTGTCGTAGGTGGATGTGTCCTTCACTGGGTAGTTCATTGACCACGTAGGGCAGTGTAAAAGAGTTGCGAATTTTGTGAAATATGTTGCCAGCAAAATTAAAGAGTGCCTCAAGTTGCACCTACCGCCACTATAAAGCGATAGCAGATGCGATCGTGCAACTCAGGATTCTAAAGAGGATCAGCTGCATTTCAACTCTCATCTGCCTTTTCATGTGTTGTCACGAAAGACAAGACACAGTTGACCGATAAGGTATGCGAAGAACTTCTGACTACACTGGACAAGTCCAGCAACAATAGCAGTCTAGGTTTTACTGGAAGATTGTTTATATTTATAGAGATATGGAGTGGGTTAATTATCCAAAGGAATGACTTGACGACTATATATGAGGAAGCTGATTTAATATAATCAGTCCTCACCAAGAGGCATCACTGGTAACTCTCGGATATCAGAGAATCAAAGCTTTCAGTAATGATACTGATATCTTTGTTTTGTTAGTGCTTTACTATGCAGAAAGACAGGTGACCACAACAGTTTTAACACCACACCTGTATCACGATGGTAACACCACACCTGTATCACGATGGTAACACCACACCTGTATTACGATGGTAACACCACACCTGTATCACGATGGTAACACCACACCTGTATTACGATGGTAACACCACACCTGTATCACGATGGTAACACCACACCTGTATTACGATGGTAACACCACACCTGTATTACGATGGTAACACCACACCTGTATCACGATGGTAACACCACACCTGTATCACGATGGTAACACCACACCTGTATTACGATGGTAACACCACACCTGTATCACGATGGTAACACCACACCTGTATCACGATGGTAACACCACACCTGTATCACGATGGTAACACCACACCTGTATCACGATGGTAACACCACACCTGTATTACGATGGTAACACCACACCTGTATCACGATGGTAACACCACACCTGTATTACGATGGTAACACCACACCTGTATTACGATGGTAACACCACACCTGTATCACGATGGTAACACCACACCTGTATTACGATGGTAACACCACACCTGTATCACGATGGTAACACCACACCTGTATTACGATGGTAACACCACACCTGTATCACGATGGTAACACCACACCTGTATCACGATGGTAACACCACACCTGTATTACGATGGTAACACCACACCTGTATTACGATGGTAACACCACACCTGTATCACGATGGTAACACCACACCTGTATCACGATGGTAACACCACACCTGTATCACGATGGTAACACCACACCTGTATCACGATGGTAACACCACACCTGTATTACGATGGTAACACCACACCTGTATCACGATGGTAACACCACACCTGTATTACGATGGTAACACCACACCTGTATTACGATGGTAACACCACACCTGTATCACGATGGTAACACCACACCTGTATCACGATGGTAACACCACACCTGTATCACGATGGTAACACCACACCTGTATTACGATGGTAACACCACACCTGTATCACGATGGTAACACCACACCTGTATCACGATGGTAACACCACACCTGTATCACGATGGTAACACCACACCTGTATCACGATGGTAACACCACACCTGCATCACGATGGTAACACCACACCTGTATCACGACAGCAACACACACTTGCATCACGATTTCATCCTCACTCAGATGTAGGGATACCACTGTGGTGCAGGTGTAGAGGTGTGGGAACTTCCTCATGGCATAGGAGTAGACTTGTGGGAATATCATCCTAGTGCAGGTGTACAAATTTTGGAACATCCTCATGGTGCAGGTGCACCATGAGGATGCAATGTCTCACCATTTTTTCTACCATCTCTTTCTTTTCCAAAAGATTCGTCATCCTGACATCACTCTTGCATTTTCTCATCCATCTTTAGCGTAATGCGTCTCTGCGTTGAACTTTCAGACAGACAAGTGGATTGCTTGAACGCCTCAGTGGTTCCCAATCTTTATAAGTACATAGAGTCGACCCCGCGTTGTTTTGTCTTAAGATTATGATGAAAATTCATGCATCGTTTGTGGCTGCAGGAATATCTGTGGGAGAAGCAAGAGCTTGTCAGTGACTACCAGCCAGTCAGGCAGTCAGCTAAAACAAGCTAGGACGTCAGTCACTCAGCCAGCCAGCCAGCCAGATAATCTGATAAGTCACCAGTGAGACGAATAGTAACTCAGCCACTCGGATAACCAGCAAATCTCATTTGTGGGAAATTTGATGGAATCAATAACTGTGGACGCAATTTGAAGCCACCTTCAAACATATGTTTGAATCTGAACGACAAATCTCAGCGCGGATTTCCAAAAGGGCGTGCTTGCCTTACGAATTTACTAACTTTTTCACTGAAGTATTCGAGACAGCAAACCGAGATACAGAATGTTATATTGTGTATATGGACATCATTAAGGCACACAGAAGACTGATGAAGAAATCAGCGGTACATGGTATATATAGGAGAGAATATCTGCTGGGTCGAGTCATGGCTGACCAATAAGCAACAGAGTGAGCATTAATGGGGAGAAATCAGACCCGTTACAAGTGGTGTACCGTAGCGGCCAGTGTTGGAACCACCGTTGCTCACAATTTACATAAACGACACAGGCGAGGGAGTAAATAACTACATAAGTAAGTTTGCCAATGACACTAAAAGACACCGTCAGGTAATTTTTGGTGAGGACGCTAGACGTTCACCAGGATGACCTGGATACGTTGATGTTGTGGTCGGAGAAGTGGCAGGTGCGGTCAATGCGGACATATGTAAGGTTCTAATCCTAAGAAAAGAAAATAACTACGAGGATGTAAATAACGTGCTGAAAGTTTCTAAGCAAGACAGAGGCTTACAGCAAAAAGTTCAAAGGGGAAAAATTTTTGATTTAGAAAGGATATAGGGAAGTACCACTTTGACCACGAAGTTGAAGATAAGTGGAACAAACTCCCAGGCAGCCTCATTGAGGCGACAACTTTAGGTAGCTTTAAATATAGGTTGGTCGGGTATATGAGTGGGTGTAGTTGGGTATGAATGAGACCTCCCTAGTATGGGCCAATACGCTTACTACAGTGTTTCTTTATTTCTTATGTTCGTATCAGTCAGTTAACGAGTCAGTCACCCAATCAGCCAAAGGGGTAACCATCCACCAAATTAGCCAGCAGCAACAATAACAATGGTTAATTTAATGCCGGGTTAGTGCTAAGTCGGGGCTCGTCAACCCGCAATTATTATTATTTTCTTGTTCTTGTTCTTCATCATCATCATCATCTTCCTCTACACATTCTCTCCCACTGAGGAAGACCATCAGTAAGTCCACTACTGCTACTCAAGTGACTTCTTTCTATGTCGCTGTGACATCCAAAATTATAGTAACAACGACTAGGCTTACGTCGTAGTAACAAAGGAGGCGTGGAAGCACACAGAACAAGGACCGAATGCAGCTGGCACTTCTGCAGAGACTTTTACCACAGTCGATAAGTTTTTGCAAGCGTAAAACGTCATCTAAATTAAACCTGCGCTCTGTTATGCTGCATCTCTACAGCGAGGCAGCTGCTAGGCTACACCAGCGAGGCAGCTGCTAGGCAACACCTGCGAGACAGCTGCTAGGCTACACCAGCGAGGCAGCTGCTAGGCAACACCAGCGAGGCAACTGCTAGGCAACACCAGCGAGGCAGCTGCTAGGCAACACCAGCGAGGCAGCTGCTAGACTACACCAGCGAGGCAGCTGCTAGGCAACACCAGCGAGACAGCTGCTAGGCTACACCAGCGAGGCAGCTGCTAGGCAACACCAGCGAGGCAGCTGCTAGGCAACACCTGCGAGACAGCTGCTAGGCTACATCAGCGAGGCAGCTGCTAGACAACACCAGCGAGGCAGCTTCTAGGCTACACCAGCGAGGCAGCTGCTAGGCAACACCTGCGAGACAGCTGCTAGGCTACACCAGCGAGGCAGCTGCTAGGCAACACCAGCGAGGCAGCTGCTAGGCAACACCAGCGAGGCAGCTGCTAGGCAACACCAGCGAGGCAGCTGCTAGGCTACACCAGCGAGGCAGCTGCTAGGCAACACCAGCGAGACAGCTGCTAGGCAACACCAGCGAGGCAGCTGCTAGGCAACACCAGCGAGGCAGCTGCTAGGCAACACCAGCGAGGCAGCTGTTAGGCAACAACAGCGAGGCAGCTGCTAGGCAACACCAGCGAGGCAGCTGCTAGACAACACCAGCGAGGAAGCTGCTAGACAACACCAGCGAGGCAGCTGCTAGGCAACACCAGCGAGGCAGCTGCTAGACAACACCAGCGAGGCAGCTGCTAGGCAACACCAGCGAGGCAGCTGCTAGGCAACACCAGCGAGGCAGCTGGTAGGCAACACCAGCGAGGAAGCTGGTAGGCAACACCAGCGAGGCAGCTGCTAGGCTACACCAGCGAGGCAGCTGCTAGACAACACCAGCGAGGAAGCTGCTAGGCAACACCAGCGAGGCAGCTGCTAGGCAACACCAGCGAGGAAGCTGCTAGGCACCACCAGCGAGGAAGCTGCTAGGCAACACCAGCGAGGCAGCTGCTAGGCAACACCAGCGAGGCAGCTGCTAGACAACACCAGCGAGGAAGCTGCTAGACAACACCAGCGAGGCAGCTGCTAGGCAACACCAGCGAGGCAGCTGCTAGACAACACCAGCGAGGAAGCTGCTAGACAACACCAGCGAGGCAGCTGCTAGGCAACACCAGCGAGGCAGCTGCTAGACAACACCAGCGAGGAAGCTGCTAGACAACACCAGCGAGGCAGCTGCTAGGCAACACCAGCGAGGCAGCTGCTAGACAACACCAGCGAGGCAGCTGCTAGGCAACACCAGCGAGGCAGCTGCTAGACAACACCAGCGAGGCAGCTGCTAGACAACACCAGCGAGGCAGCTGCTAGACAACACCAGCGAGGCAGCTGCTAGACAACACCAGCGAGGCAGCTGCTAGACAACACCAGCGAGGCAGCTGCTAGACAAAACCAGCGAGGCACCTGCTAGACAACACCAGCGAGGCAGCTGCTGACAACACCAGCGAGGAAGCTGCTAGACAACACCAACGAGGCAGCTGCTAGACAACACCAGCGAGGCAGCTGCTAGGCAACACCAGCGAGGCAGCTGCTAGACAACACGAACGAGGCAGCTGCTAGACAACACCAGCGAGGCAGCTGCTAGACAACACCAGCGAGGCAGCTGCTAGGCAACACCAGCGAGGCAGCTGCTAGACAACACCAGCGAGGAAGCTGCTAGACAACACCAGCGAGGCAGCTGCTAGACAACACCAGCGAGGCAGCTGCTAGACAACACCAGCGAGGCAGCTGCTAGACAACACCAGCGAGGCAGCTGCTAGGCAACACCAGCGAGGCAGCTGCTAGACAACACCAGCGAGGCAGCTGCTAGGCAACACCAGCGAGGCAGCTGCTAGACAACACCAGCGAGGCAGCTGCTAGGCAACACCAGCGAGGCAGCTGCTAGACAACACCAACGAGGCAGCTGCTAGGCTACACCAGCGAGGCAGCTGCTAGGTAACACCAGCGAGGCAGCTGCTTAGCGACAGAAGCGAGGCAGCTGCTAGGCTACACCAGCGAAGCAGCTGCTAGACAACATCAGCGAAGCAGCTGCTAGGCTACACAAGCGAGGCAGCTGCTAGGTAACACCAGCGAGGCAGCTGCTAGGCTACACCAGCGAGGCAGCTGCTAGGCTACACCAGCGAGGCAGCAGCTAGGCAACACTGGTGATGTAGTTGCTAGGTAACACTAACGACGCAACTGCTAGGGAACACTGGTCATGTTGCTAGGCAATACAAGCGATGCAGCAACTAGGCAACACTGGTCATGTTGCTAGGCAACACAAGCGATGCAGCAACTAGGCAACACTGGTGATGTAGTTGCTAGGCAACACTAGCGACGCAAGTGCTAGGCAACACTGGTCATGTTGCTAGGCAACACTGGTCATGTTGCTAGGCAACACAAGCGATGCAGCAACTAGGCAACACTGGTGATGTAGTTGCTATGTAACAATAGCGACGCAGGTGCTAGGCAACACTGGTGATGTTGCTAGGCAATACAAGCGATGCAGCAACTAGGCAACACTGGTGATGTAGTTGCTAGGTAACACTAGCGACGCAGGTGCTAGGCAACACTAGCCATTCGTCATGTTTCCTAAAAAAAAGACTGTAATTTATACTATACCACCTGGGTATGATTGAGTTATATCAACTCAATCACACCATTATCTTAAATCGCCCTAACTAAAGTGCCAAATTTGGTTCATATCTCTATACCATCGTCAAAATAGGGCATAACTTCTCACAAGAAAAAAAAAGGGAGTACAAAAATAAATCACAAGGAAGTTATGTTCCACTAGAATAATAATTTTTGCCACAGTATCACTGAAGTTTTGCTTTTTACATTGCTGACATAAGCTATCTGACGACCTTGAGTTCGAAAAAAAGAAGGTGGAGAAGATTAGGGCACAAGAGTAATGTATCTGTTTTATCGCACTGGATGTTGACGCCTCAGCCAGAGTGGTGGCTGAGGCGTCGCCTCATTCCTATGAAGCTAGTGGCTTAATTCACTCGGTCACCGATCTTATTACTAGCCACACACAACGGTGTGTGAACGTGGGATGGTCATGTACACAGCGGTGTGTGTGAACGTGGGATGGTCATGTACACAACGGTGTGTGAGCGTGGGATGGTCATGTACACAGCGGTGTGTGTGAACGTGGGATGGTCATGTACACAGCGGTGTGTGTGAACGTAAGATGGTCATGTACACAACGGTGTGAACTTAAGAAGGTCATGTACACAACGGTGTGTGTGAACTTAAGAAGGTCATGTACACAACGGTGTGTGTGAGCTTAAGGTCATGTACACAATGGTGTGTGTGAGCTTAAGAAGGTCATGTACACAACGCTTGGTCGTGCTTAAGACAGATCTCCAGCTGTTCAAGTTATGTTACCATATTTTCCTTCAATTGTCTCAACTGAATTAATAATATTTTAAATTTCAGAAGTAACTGAATGAGTATTTCGAGATATATCACGAAAATTAAGAAATCTGAGACATGCACACACACACACACACACACACACACACACACACACACACACACACAGTGTGTGCCTGTGACGAGCGGGGTCCCACAGGGGTCAGTCCTAGGACCAGTGCTATTCTTGGTATATGTGAATGACATGCCGGACGGGATAGACTCAGAAGTGTCCCTGTTCGCAGATGATGTGAAGTTAATGAGGAGAATTAAATCAGATGAGGATCAGGCAGGACTACAAAGAGACCTGGACAGGTTGGACACCTGGTCCAGCAACTGGCTTCTCGAATTTAACCCCACCAAATGCAAAGTCATGAAGATCGGGGAAGGGCAAAGAAGACCGCAAACAGAGTACAGGCTAAGTGGCCAAAGACTGCAAACTTCGCTCAAGGAAAAAGATCTTGGGGTGAGTATAACACCAAGCACGTCTCCGGAAGCACACATCAACCAGATAACTGCTGCAGCATACGGGCGACTGGCAAACCTGAGAATAGCGTTCCGATACCTCAGTAAGGCATCGTTCAAGACACTGTACACCGTGTACGTCAGGCCCATACTAGAGTATGCAGCACCAGTTTGGAACCCATACCCAGTCAAGCACGTCAAGAAATTAGAGAAAGTGCAAAGGTTTGCTACAAGGTTAGTTCCAGAGCTAAGGGGAATGTCCTACGAAGAAAGGTTAAGGGAAATCGGCCTGACAACACTGGAGGACAGGAGGGTTAGGGGAGACATGATAACGACATACAAAAGTCTGCGTGGAATAGACAAGGTGGATAGAGACAAGATGTTCCAGAGAGGGGACACAGAAACAAGGGGTCACAAATGAAAGTTGAAGACTCAGATGAGTCAAAGAGATGTTAGGAAGTATTTATTCAGCCATAGAGTAGTCAGGAAGTGGAATAGTCTAGCAAGTGATGTAGTAGAGGCAGGAACCATACATAGCTTTAAGACGATGTATGATAAAGCTCATGGAGCAGGGAGAGAGGGGACCCAGTAGCGATCAGTGAAGAGGCGGGGCCAGGAGCTGAGTCTCGACCCTTGCAACTACAATTAGGTGAGTACACACACACACAGTCACACACACACACACTGAGTCTCGAACCCTGCAACCACAATTAGGTGAGTACACACAAAGAACATTAGAAAACTTACCTAACCTTATTATAACAACCACAATTTAATTTAGCCTAATCCAACTAAATATATTTTAGATAAGTTTGCAATAATTTAATAATAAACAAAGACAACGAAATATGTTTTTTTTTCGTTAGGTTCAGAATGATTTTTGCGAAATTATTATTGCATACACAAATTTTCGCTTGTCTTATTCAGAAAGAAGAGCGTTGCTATTTAAGCCAAAATCGCGCGCGCGCGTGTGTTTGTGTGCGCGCGTGTGCATGTATGAATATGTGTGTGTGCGCGTGTGCATGTATGTACATGTGTGTGTATGCGTGTGCATGTATGTACATTGTGTGTGCGCGTGTGCATGTATGTACATGTGTGTGTGTGTGTGTGTGTGCGCGTGTGCATGTATGTACATGTGTGTGTATGCGTGTGCATGTATGTACATTGTGTGTGTGTGTAGTGGTGTAACCCACATCACTGATGGTATCTGGACCACCACCTGGGCCAGGTCCAGCAACCAAGCCGTGCACCGCCACAGTTAACTGCGGTATCACAAACACTCACATAATGAGTATTGTGTTTGTGTTTGACACCCAGAGATGAATTGTGGCCTCCAGCAGTCCCTCTGGATGAGGCTGCCTCAAGTTAATTACACCTCTCACCATGTAAAGCTTACAATTAGCCACCACTGGCCACAGGTTATTAGCAACAGATGCTGAGGCAACCCTTGCATCATACACCATGACCAGCCAACAACACGTCTTTGATAAAGTGCAAAAAACGTGGTATTATCACAAATTCCACAACCCTGGTGTTAGTTATCTGAGAAACATGTTAAACATGCGGTGAGTAATGGATTTTAGATTGCTCATGAATCATGGATGTGCATGAACATGAGTGGGATAATAAATAAATAGAAAGAGGGATTATAATAATGACTACTGGTGTAGAGGTGGGGAGAGACAGGTTAGGCTGCGCGGTGGGGGATGCCACACCCGCTGCGTCCCTTCTGATAGCCTAGCACCCCATGCTGATTATCTCATATATTTTGGACTACTCCTCCGGTGAAATTCATTAATCATTTAACGTCTGGCCGCTAAATGGCTGTGAGTTGTAATTGGTGTCGTGCACGCCTGTTGGAGCTGTCAGCTCACCACAGCCTCACCTGATGCGTGCTGCAAAACAAAATCCTGAGATATATATACAGACTCCACCTGTATATTCACCCCGCTTCCTATACCCACAAACACCCTCTTATATAGCAGAAAATTATCAATAAACCCATTACCACACACATTCGATATGTGAAGGATTAACTTACCGTAAAATTACCAAGATTCTAACAATAATGAGAATGATGCGGAATTCAAGAACTGTACTTGATGGTTGAGGATGAGAGGATTACCTACTGTTGATGAGAGGATTACCTACTGTTGATGAGAGGATTACCTACTGTTGATGAGAGGATTACCTACTGTTGATGAGAGGATTACCTACTGTTGATGAGAGGATTACCTACTGTTGATGAGAGGATTACCTACTGTTGATGAGAGGATTACCTACTGTTGATGAGAGGATTACCTACTGTTGATGAGAGGATTACCTACTGTTGATGAGAGGATTACCTACTGTTGATGAGAGGATTACCTACTGTTGATGAGAGGATTACCCCTTTTTCTGTTGATGAGAGGATTACCTACTGTTGATGAGAGGATTACCTACTGTTGATGAGAGGATTACCTACTGTTGATGAGAGGATTACCTACTGTTGATGAGAGGATTACCTACTGTTGATGAGAGGATTACCTACTGTTGATGAGAGGATTACCTACTGTTGATGAGAGGATTACCTACTGTTGATGAGAGGATTACCTACTGTTGATGAGAGGATTACCTACTGTTGATGAGAGGATTACCTACTGTTGATGAGAGGATTACCTACTGTTGATGAGAGGATTACCTACTGTTGATGAGAGGATTACCTAATGTTGATGAGAGGATTACCTAATGTTGATGAGAGGATTACCTAATGTTGATGAGAGGATTACCTAATGTTGATGAGAGGATTACCTACTGTTGATGAGAGGATTACCTACTGTTGATGAGAGGTTACCTACTGTTGATGAGAGGTTACCTACTGTTGATGAGAGGATTACCTACTGTTGATGAGAGGTTACCTAATGTTGATGAGAGGATTACCTACTGTTGATGAGAGGATTACCTACTGTTGATGAGAGGTTACCTACTGTTGATGAGAGGTTACCTACTGTTGATGAGAGGATTACCTACTGTTGATGAGAGGTTACCTACTGTTGATGAGAGGATTACCTACTGTTGATGAGAGGTTACCTACTGTTGATGAGAGGATTACCTACTGTTGATGAGAGGATTACCTACTGTTGATGAGAGGATTACCTACTGTTGATGAGAGGATTACCTACTGTTGATGAGAGGATTACCTAATGTTGATGAGAGGATTACCTAATGTTGATGAGAGGATTACCTACTGTTGATGAGAGGATTACCTACTGTTGATGAGAGGATTACCTACTGTTGATGAGAGGATTACCTACTGTTGATGAGAGGATTACCTACTGTTGATGAGAGGATTACCTACTGTTGATGAGAGGATTACCTACTGTTGATGAGAGGATTACCTACTGTTGATGAGAGGATTACCTACTGTTGATCGCTGCTCTCACACGATGATTTTCATAAAAAATGCTCAAGATTTATGACATTTGAATACGATAAGAAATATGCACGCATTTGTGTGTATGTCTCGTGTGATTGTACGCATTTGTGTATGTCTCGTGTGATTGTTTGTACGCATGTGTGTATGTCTCGTGTGATTGTACGCATGTGTGTATGTCTCGTGTGAAAATGTAAGTATTTGAGAAAGCCACGTACATCTGAGTAACATATCTCTTGAAAATGCATGTATCGTTTGAGAGTGTATGTATGTATGTCTGGTGTGTGAATGTATATGAGAGACAGGAACCCTCATGTAGACAAAAGCAGGAAAACAACGTTTACTGTGTATTTAGAGGGAGTTAAGAAATCATTTTTATATACAGAAAGGTTGTTACCTGTTTCTCTCTACATTTGGGTTTCTGCTTTTCATCCAGCACTTGTTTTTACATTTCTTTTGGAACTTATACAAATGTGTGTGTCCTGTGCGAGTGTATGTGTGTGTGTCCTGTGCGAGTGTATGTGTGTGTGTCCTGTGCGAGTGTATGTGTGTGTGTCCCAGTGATGTGTGTCGCGAGTGATGTTGTGTGTCCTGCGAGTGATGTGTGTGTCCTGTGAGTGTATGTGTGTGTGTCCCTAAAGTGATGTGTGTCCTGTGCAGTGTGTGTGTGTCCTGTCGAGTGTATGTGTGTGTGTCCCTGTGAGTGTATGTGTGTGTGTCCTGTGCGAGTGTATGTGTGTGTGTCCTGTGCAGAGTGTATGTGTGTGTGTCCTGTGCAGTGTATGTGTGGTGTCCATGTGAGTGATGTGTGTGTGTCCAGTGAGTGTATGTGTGTGTCCTGTGCAGGTGTATGTGTGTGTGTCCCAGTGAGTGTATGTGTGTGTGTCCTGTGCGAGTGTATGTGTGTGTGTCCCTGTGAGTGTATGTGTGTGTGTCCTGTGCGAGTGTATGTGTGTGTCCTGTGAGTGTATGTGTGTGGTCCTGTGCGAGTGTATGTGTGTGTCCTGTCGAGTGTATGTGTGTGGTCCTGTGCGAGTGTATGTGTGTGGTCCTGTGCGAGTGTATGTGTGTGTCCTGTGCGAGTGTATGTGTGTGTGTCCTGTGCGAGTGTATGTGTGTGGTCCTGTGCGAGTGTATGTGTGTGTGTCCTGTGCAGTGTATGTGTGTGTGTCCTGTGCGAGTGTATGTGTGTGTGTCCTGTGCGAGTGTATGTGTGTGTGTCCTGTGCGAGTGTATGTGTGTGTGTCCTGTGCAGTGTATGTGTGTGTGTCCTGTGCAAGTGATGTGTGTGTGTCCTGTGCAGTGTATGTGTGTGTGTCCTGTGCAGTGTATGTGTGTGTGTCCTGTGCGAGTGTATGTGTGTGTGTCCTGTGCAGTGTATGTGTGTGTGTCCTGTGCGAGTGTATGTGTGTGTGTCCTGTGCGAGTGTATGTGTGTGTGTCCTGTCGAGTGTATGTGTGTGTCCTGTGCGAGTGTATGTGTGTGTCCTGTGCGAGTGTATGTGTGTGTGTCCTGTGCAGTGTATGTGTGTGTGCTGTGCGAGTGTATGTGTGTGGTCCTGTGCGAGTGTATGTGTGTGGTCCTGTGCGAGTGTATGTGTGCGTCCTGTGCGAGTGTATGTGTGCGTCCTGTGCGAGTGTATGTGTGTGCGTCCTGTGCGAGTGTATGTGTGTGCGTCCTGTGCGAGTGTATGTGTGCGTCCCGAGTATGTGTGTTCCGCGAGTGTATGTGTGTGTGTCCTGTCGAGTGTATGTGTGTGTGTCCTGTGCGAGTGTATGTGTGTGTGTCCTGTGCGAGTGTATGTGTGTGTGTCCTGTGCGAGTGTATGTGTGTGTGTCCTGTGCGAGTGTATGTGTGTGCGTCCTGTGCGAGTGTATGTGTGTGCGTCCTGTGCGAGTGTATGTGTGTGCGTCCTGTGCGAGTGTATGTGTGTGTGTCCTGTGCGAGTGTATGTGTGTGTGTCCTGTGCGAGTGTATGTGTGTGCGTCCTGTGCGAGTGTATGTGTGTGTGTCCTGTGCGAGTGTATGTGTGTGCGTCCTGTGCGAGTGTATGTGTGTGTGTCCTGTGCGAGTGTATGTGTGTGCGTCCTGTGCGAGTGTATGTGGTGTGTCCTGTGCGAGTGTATGTGTGCGTCCTGTGCGAGTGTTTGTGTGTGCGCCCCTGTGCGAGTGTGTGTGCGTCCTGTGCGAGTGTATGTGTGTGCGTCCTGTGCGAGTGTATGTGTGTGTGTCCTGTGCGAGTGTATGTGTGTGTCCTGTGCGAGTGTATGTGTGTGCGTCCTGTGCGAGTGTATGTTTGTGTGTCCTGTGCGAGTGTATGTGTGTCCTGTGCGAGTGTATGTGTGTCGTCCTGTGCGAGTGTATGTGTGTGCGTCCTTGCGAGTGTATGTGTGTGCGTCCTGTGCGAGTGTATGTGTGTGTCCTGTGCGAGTGTATGTGTGTGCGTCCTGTGCGAGTGTATGTTTGTGTGTCCTGTGCGAGTGTATGTGTGTCCTGTGCGAGTGATGTGTGTGCGTCCTGTGCGAGTGTATGTGTGTGCGTCCTGTGCGAGTGTATGTTGTGCGTCCTGTGCGAGTGTATGTGTGTGTCCTGTGCGAGTGTATGTGTGTGCGTCCTGTGCGAGTGTATGTGTGTGCGTCCTGTGCGAGTGTATGTGTGTCCTGTGCGAGTGTATGTGTGTGTCCTATGCGAGTGTATGTGTGTGCGTCCTGTGCGAGTGTATGTGTGTCCTGTGCGAGTGTATGTGTGTGTCCTGTGCGAGTGTATGTGTGCGTCCTGTGCGAGTGTATGTGTGTCCTGTGCGAGTGTATGTGTGTGTGTCGGGGGGGAAGGTAGTGAGAGCTTCGAAGAAGAATCCTGTTCCCTACTTGTATGCTTCATAATAAAATGCTTTCAAATGAGCTGATGTAGGTATCAGCTTTTAGCTTGTCAATAAAGCTAGGAATCCTTAACCTAACCTTGTCAAACCCTGTTAAGAAAAAAAGAGGCTAAAAGCATGCAGAAACGGGAAGAGTCGGATACAAGTACGTGAAGGCTAAGAAGTGAGAGAGTGACACATTGAGAATGATGTAACTGCAAAATATAAGTCGAAACCGCAACCACAACAGACGAAAAAATGACAGTCAAGGAACTAGCAAAGTCTCTTAATATGGAAGGAAGAGGCATAACGAGGAACAACGAGAACTATGAGAAATTAAACAAGCGCTTCAAAGAGGTGATCACTGAAGATGGAGACAATGCTGAAGAGCATGGAAAAAACGCCAAACTATAAGAGACCAGATAATATAAAGACAACGGGGGACGAAGTGAAGAAACTGGTAAGAGAATTAGATATGTCGAAGGTACAATGGTACGTGTTCTTGTGTTCTGAGAGAGAGGGAACAGAGGCAATGTGGAAACCCCTCAGAGAAACCTGCCAGTCTTTGGAGCCAGAACACCTTCCTGAAAGTTGGAAAGCAGCAAATATCTCACAGGTCATATCACTGACGTGTATGTGACTCACAGGACAGACTACTGGAATTTTACTACAGAGTAGCAAAGATTAAACAGAAAAAAAAGACTTTTGTGGATTGCATATCAAACTATAAGAAGACATTCGACGCTGCACACCAAAAGAAACCAACATATAAACTGGCAGAGCATAAAGTCATAACTTAAAAGGCACTCTTCTTGATGAAGGAATATATAAGGGAGGAGAGAGAGCGTGATAGTTCTCGTAGTGTTACTGGGATACTTGTGTATGATGAGTGGTGTCCCACAGGACTTTATCTAGGACTGGTATTGTTCCTGAAATTCATAACTCTGTAGATGATATAAGTTTAATGATTAAAAAAAATACCGTTAGCACAGGGGCAGACTACGAGAAGAATTATTATACTCAAATAAAGCGCTAAACCGACAAGGGTCATTCAGCGCTGTCTACAAGAAGAAGCATAAGACAGACTGAAGGACTGGTCGGACAGGTGGCTGTCAGACTTCACAAAACCACCTGTGGAGCTGAAGCCGGATCATTATATTACTTTTATATTAGAAGGAATAATTTACGGGAGTTGTGATGAGGGCAGGACGGAGTACAACTGGTTACCGCAACTCTAACTCACTTCACACATCTTTTAAATCTCAGGTGATACGACCAACACCTCACTTGCAGATGTTATCAGAGACTTCATTTACTTTAGCTTGATTCAATTATTTTTTTTTATAGAAGAAGGTGTTAGTTTTTATCAGTATTTGAAAACAAATTATTTTAAAACCGCTTAGAACAATTTGGAAATTTGTCTTAAAGGGAAGAAAGTGAGAGGAGAGGAAGGGAGGGAGGGAGAGAGAGAAGAAGGGAGAGAAGAGGAAGGGAGAGAGAGGAAGAAGAGTGAGAGAGAAGGAAGAGACGATCAGAGTGAGAATACTCCTATAATTTAATGATAAAGGAAAATATCTGCACTTTCAGCTTCCATGGATCATCATGATCACACGTTCAGGTTTGGTCTCTGCAGGTGTTGGTCTCTGCAGGTGTTGGTCTCTGCAGATGTTGGTCTGCAGGTGTTGGACTCTGCAGGTGTTGGTCTCTGCAGGTGTTGCTATCTGCAGGTGATGGTCTCTGCAAGTGTTGGTCTCTGCAGGCGTTGCTCTCTGCAGGTGATGGTCTCTGCAGGTGTTTCTCTCTGCAGGTTTTGCTCTCTACAGATGTACCCAAAAAGGTAATTATCCTTCAGAGAGAGAGAGAGAGAGAGAGACATAACATGAAAACTGGCAATAAATAAATGTAACATTTATGAAGGGATTCAGGGAAACCGGCAGGCAGGACTTGAGTTCTGGAGATGGGAAGTACAGTGCCGGCACTCTGAAGGAGGGGTGTTAATGTTGCAGTTTTATAACTGTAGTGTAAAGCACCCCTCTGGCAAGACAGTGATGGAGTGAATGATGATGAAAGTTTTTCTTTTTCGGGCCACCCTGCCTTGGTGGGAATCGGCCGATGTGTTAATAAAAAAAAAAAACAGTTCACTGAAATACCGTCAATGCTTAAATGTACACGCCAGCGCTCTACCACTGCACCACAGAGGGTCATAAGCAGTTCCAGGTTAGGTTAGGTAAGGTTTGCCTGGAAACAGGACGAGTGTTTCCTGACGCGGGTCTTAGTCCTATGATGACCAGCCACCGGAGCTTTTGGTCATCTGACCGAGGCATTCCGCTGGCTTACCAGCCCACCTCTTTAAAAATTAATAGTTATAATTTTAACCTTAAGGTTTTAAGCAGTACCACAGTGTGTGTATACTAAGAAGTCCGTCTCTTTAAGTCAGTGTTACACCCAGAATTTACTTGAATCCCTATTTGAGGGATTGTAGTAGTCCTGAGTGGTGGTGCGCAGGATTTACTGACCCTCGTGTGGCTGAATCACTCTCAGTCTAACAAGCCAACCACTCAACCCATTCTCTCAACCTCAGACATCACCATCAGACGGTAACTCTACACTCACATTCGCCCTGAATGTGAGTGTAGAGTCACTTGCCTGAAGGTGCTGGTGGAGACGATGGTGAGGTTGAGAAAATTGTGTTGAGTGGTTGGCTCTTAGTCTCTGCCCCGTGACTCTGGGTGGGTGGAAGAGGAGAGGTCATAGTTCACCTTAATCTGGCCACCTTCACCCACAATAACTCTCCAGGATTGCCTCTGGGTTACCAACACCTCAAAGAGCCTTTTGTTGCCGAGGCCTCGTATGAAAATCTCCATCCTCCTTATTTGTAAATCCGAAAGATAATGACACACTCAGAGGGCAATCTCGAGGTGTTTTTTTGTTTACTGCGACGGTAAATGACATTTCAATATCTGCCTCGTGGAGTTTGACTTATGAATGATTTATTATTACGATGTAGCCTTAAAAAAATGGAACAACTCTGTGAGTATAGTTCACTTATGTTGTATATGCTTCAGTTGTGCTGTGTATACTGCAGTTTTGTTGTGTATACTTCACAAGTGTTGTGAATACTTTACCAGTGTTCTGTATACTTCACCACTGTTGCGTATACTTCACCAGCATTGTGTATTCTTCACCATTATTACATATACTTCACCAGTATTGCATATACTTCACCAGTATTGTGTATACTTCACCAGTGTTGCATATACTTCACCAGTATTGTGTATACTTCACCAATGTCGTGTATACTTCACCAGTGTTGCATATACTTCACCATTATTACATATATTTCACCAGTGTTGCATATACTTCACCAGTATTGTGTATACTTCACCAATGTCGTGTATACTTCACCAGTGTTGCATATACTTCACCAGTGTTACATATATATTACACCAGTGTTACATATACTACACCAGTGTTACATATACTTCACCAGTGTTACATATACTTCACCAGTGTTACATATACTACACCAGTGTTACATATACTTCACCAGTGTTGCGTATACTTCAATATAGTGTATACCTCACCTCTGAAAGCTAGACTTGGTCTTCTAGCAACAACTTAGAAAAACATCTTATTCACATAATTCTAGTTTTTGCCTCCCTGGCCTCCCAAACACTGCCCATTCTAATAACGTCAATTTTTAAACGTTTTACGGGACATACATTTTGTTGCGTTTTTTATTAATTTTCGCGAGTTAATTTAGATTAGCTTAAATAAGTTTATAAAACGTGAATTTAATAACTAATAAACAAATCAGAACAAAACACGTAGCACTAGTAAAGTTTAAACTGTGGTGGTGTGGGAACAACTGTGGTGGTGTGGGAACAACTGTGGTAGTGTGGGAACAACTTTGGTAGAGTGGGAACAACTGTAGTGGTGTGGGAACAACTGTGGTGATGTGGGAACAACTGTGGTAGTGTGGGAACAACTGTGGTGGTGTGGAAACAACTGTGGTAGTGTGGGAACAACTGTGGTGGTGTGGGAACAACTGTGGTGATGTGGGAACTGTGGTGGTGTGGGAACAACTGTGGTGGTGTGGGAACAACTGTGGTGGTGTGGAAACAACTGTGGTAGTGTGGGAACAACTGTGGTGGTGTGGGAACAACTGTAGTGATGTGGGAACTGTGGTGGTGTGGGAAAAGCTGTGTTAGTGTGGGAACAACTGTGGTGGTGTGGAAACAACTGTGGTAGTGTGGGAACAACTGTGGTGGTGTGGGAACAACTGTGGTGATGTGGGAACTGTGGTGGTGTGGGAACAACTATGGTGGTGTGGGAACAACTGTAATGGTGTGGAAACAACTGTGGTAGTGTGGGAACAACTGTGGTGGTGTGGGAACAACTGTGGTGATGTGGGAACTGTGGTGGTGTGGGAACAACTGTGGTAGTGTGGGAACAACTGTGGTAGTGTGGGAACAACTGTGGTAGTGTGGAAACAACTGTGGTAGTGTGGGAACAACTGTGGTGGTGTAGGAACAACTGTGGTGATGTGGAAACAACTGTGGTAGTGTGGGAACAACTGTGGTGGTGAGGGAACAACTGTGGTGATGTGGGAACAACTGTGGTGGTGTGGGAACAACTGTGGTGGTGTGGGAACAACTGTGGTGGTGTGGGAACAACTGTGGTGGTGTGGGAACAACTGTGGTGGTGTGGAAATAACTGTGGTGGTGTGGGAACAACTGTAGTGGTGTGGGAACAACTGTAGTGGTGTGGGAACAACTGTAGTGGTGTGGGAACAACTGTGGTGGTGTGGGAACAACTGTAGTGGTGTGGGAACAACTGTGGTGGTGTGGGAACAACTGTAGTGGTGTGGGAACAACTGTGGTGGTATGGGAACAACTGTGGTAGTGTGGGAACAACTGTGGTGGTGTGGAAACAACTGTGGTAGTGTGGGAACAACTGTGGTGGTGTGGGAACAACTGTGGTGGTGTGGAAACAACTGTGGTAGTGTGGGAACAACTGTGGTGGTGTGGGAACAACTGTGGTGATGTGGGAACAACTGTGGTGGTGTGGGAACAACTGTGGTGGTGTGGGAACAACTGTGGTGGTGTGGGAATAACTGTAGTGGTGTGGGAACAACTGTGGTGATGTGGAAACAATTGTGGTGGTGTGGGAACAACTGTGATGTGGGAACAACTGTGGTGGTGTGGGAACAACTGTGGTGGTGTGGGAACAACTTTGGTGTGGAAACAACTATGGTGGTGTGGGAACAACTGTGGTGGTGTGGAAACAACTGTGGTGGTGTGGAAACAACTGTGGTGGTGTGGGAACAACTGTGGTGTGGGAACAACTGTGGTGGTGTGGAAACACCTATGGTGGTGTGGGAACAAATGTGGTGGTGTGGAAACAACTGTGGTGGTGTGGAAACAACTGTGGTGGTGTGGGAACAACTGTGGTGGTGTGGGAACAACTGTGGTGGTGTGGGAACAACTGTGGTGGTGTGGAAACAACTGTGGTGTTGTGGGAACAACTGTGGTGGTGTGGGAACAACTGTGGTGGTGTGGAAACAACTGTGGTGTGGAAACAACTGTGGTGGTGTGGGAACAACTGTGGTGGTGTGGGTACAACTGTGGTGGTGTGGGAACAACTGTGGTGGTGTGGGAACAACTGTGGTGGTGTGGAAACAATTATGGTGGTGGGAACAACTGTGGCGGTGTGGGAACAACTGTGGTGGTGTGGGAACAACTGTGGTGGTGTGGGAACTGTGGTGGTGTGGGAACAACTGTGGTGTGGAAACAACTGTGGTGGTATGGGAACAACTGTGGTGATAGTGGTGTGGGAACAACTGTGGGGTGGGTGGGAACAACTGTGGTGGTAGTGGTGTGGGAACATCTGTGGTGGTACTCACCTATTTGTACTCACCTATTTGTGGTTGCAGGGGTGGATTCATAGCTCCTGGCCCGGCCTCTTCACTGATCGCTGCTAGGTCCTCTCTCTCCCTGCTCCATGAGCTTTATCAAACCTCGTCTTAAAACTAAGTATGGTTCCTACCTCCACTACGTCATTAACTTCACATCATCTGCAAACAGGGACACTTCTAAGTCTATCCCTTCCATCATGTCATTCACATATACAGAAAACAGCACTGGTCTTAGGACTGACCCCTGTGGAACCCCACTCGTCACTGGCGCCCACTCTGACACCTCGTCACGTACCATGACTCGTTGTTGTCTCCCTGTCAGATATTCTCTGATCGATTGCAGTGCCTTTCCTGTTATGCGTGCCTGATCCTCTAGCTTTTGCATTAACCTCTTGTGAGGAACTGTGTTGAAGGCCTTCTTGCAGTCCAAGAAAATGCAATCTATCCACACCTCTCTCTCGTTTCTTACTTCCGTTACCTTGTCATAAAACTCCAGTAGGTTTGTGACACATGATTTTCCTTCTCTGAAACCGTGTTGGTTGTCGTCAGTGACACTGGTCTGTAGTTTAATGCCTCGTGTCTGTCTCCTTTCTTAAAAATTGGGACTACATTTGCCGTCTTCCATACCTCAGGTAGTTGCCCAGTTTCAACGGATGTGTTAAAGATTTTTGTGGTTGTGATGTTGGAATATCTTTTACGTCTCAGGGATTTTCGTAGTAAAATGGGAACAACTTTAGCAGATGAAATACACAGTTGAATGAGTGGGAACAACTCTGGCAGCTTGGGAACAAATTTAGCAACGAGGGGAAACAAGTTTGTGAGAGCAGGAAGCAGTGTGACAGGGCGGGCGAGCAGACTGTTTCACGGACAGATGGACCGAAGGACGGACGAACTGGCGGACGGGCGGGTGGATAGGCGGGCGGACGGGCGGGTGGGCGGGCGGTCTGATTAGCTGACAGTCTGGCTCGTGGCACGCTTTCTGGCTGGCTGACAGTCTGGCTGGTGGCGAGCTTCCTGGCTGGCTGACAGTCTGGCTGGTGGCAAGCTTCCTTGGCTGACAGTTTAGCAGGGCGGCAAGCTTCCTTGGCTGACAGTTTGACAGGGCGGCAAGCTTCCTGACTGGCTGACTGGACTGGCCGACTGACTGTCTGGCTGAATGGCCGACTGACTGGCTGACTGGCTGGCTGGTGATGAAACAATTACCCAGCTTCAGCTTCAGCTTCAGCAGAGCGTGACAAAACTATCACTTTTGGTCGCCCCGAGACGACACATTTGCCGCTATATGTGATATTAATTTCCACTTTTGGCTAATTCTGCGAGACCACCCCACACCACCTCTCCGGCCGGGTCTCAGCCAATCAGTGGCCAGCACGGCGGGTGGTCGACCAATCACCACTGAGGGTTCTGTTATAACCTCGGTCATGTTACTTATGACTGTTATCTACGCTATTATTTAGTAGGAAGAACAAAAATGAACAATTCCAAAATATCAATGAGATCACTATATAAGTTTTAATTAAAATTTATTAAATTAGCAAATAAAAATCTAAATCTTATGACAATTAAATGAGATGGCTCTGGTGGTCTGGTGGCTAAAGCTCTCGCTTCACACGGCGAGGGTCTGGGTTCGATTCCAAGCCAGGGTAGAAACATTGGGCGTGTTTCTTTACACCTGTTGTCTATGTTCCCCATCAGTAAAATGGGTACCTGGGTGTTAGTCGACTGGTGTGAGTCGCATCCTAGGACACTGACCTAATCTGCCCGAAATGCTCAGCATAACAAGTTACTTTCTATATAGTAGTATGTCACTGATGTCAGCTAGGCCTGTATACCATGTACATGTACTTGTAGTAAATAAAGATATTATTATTATTATTATTATTATTATTATTATTTTTATAAGAATTTCTATGGCTTACGATTAATCTTGTAGAACTGTTTATGTGTCAAATTAAATCTATAATTACCTCTATGGAAACTTATCGGGTGGACAGTTGTGTGTGTGTGTGTGTGTGTGTGTGTGTGTGTGTGTGTGTGTGTGTGTGTGTGTTGTGTGCAAAACAGCCACTGTGAAAAAATAGCGAAATTCCAAGCGCTTTCGTGACTTCTCACATTATCAAGGAACTATGAATCACAAAACATCAACAAGAAGCATATAAAAGGTCAAGACTACACCTCACCATAACAAAGACCGCACCTCACAGTCGCGTGACAACACCCGACTCTGTGAAGCGCACCTGATACTCCACCCAAGCATTAAGATTTTTTACTTGTTTAATGTATCATTAAATTCTTCCCAAATTTTATTAATTATAAATTAATCCAATTTATATAAACCATAAGAAATATTCATATTATTTTCAAAACTGCTTTTTATGAAACATGATTCAATTATATTCCTGTCAACCATGGACTTGCTTGATGCAACTTTCTCAGCATTTTGAAAATCAATTGGATGGTTAAAATCCCTCACATGAATAAATATAGTATTAGAATCTTGTCCAGTTTTAATGCTATATTTATGTTGTTTTAATCTTAGTTCAAGACTTTCACCAGTTTGACCGTAATAAACTTTATCGCATATTTTACAAGGAATCTTATAGACACATCCGTCAGCATTTTTGGGAATTTTTTATCAAAAGTTTTTTTTACTGTATCAAGATTTTTAAATATAACTTTGATATTAAAAGTCTTAAGAAGGGAAGGCATATCAACAAAGTTTTCATGGTGAGGGAGAACCAACATATTTTTAGTTGAATAAGGTTGTTGTCCCTAGTTTGAAGGTTCTCATTATCCATCCAATCATTTTTCTAGTAGATGAGGTAGATACATTGTTGTGGTCTTTGAAGGTGAGATCCTCTGACATTATCACTCCCAGATCTTTCACATTAGTTTTTAACTCTATTGTGTGGTTAGAAGGTTAGAATTTGTTTTATACTCTGATAAAGTTTTAATTTCTTCAAGTTTTCCATATCTGAGTAGTTGAAATTTCTATTCATTGAACTTCAAATTGTTTTCTGCGGCCCATTTTAAGATTTGGTTGATGTCCGCTTGGAGTCTTGCAGTGTCTTCGATGGAGGACACTGTCATGAATTCAAGTGTGTGTATATATATATATATATATATATATATATATATATATATATATATATATATATATATATATATTATATATATATATATATATATATATATATATATATATATATATATATATATATATATATATATATATATTATATATATATTATATATTATATATATATATTATATATTTATATATATATATATATATATAATATATATATATAATATGTATATATATATATATATATATATATATATATATATATATATATATATATATATATATATATATATATATATATATATATATATAGGATGGGGTCCACCTCTGGTGTCAATTGTGGGACCCATTGCCTCGGAGAAGTGGATAAAAGACTTCAAGGAAGAATATTAGATTTCTTTCTGAAGCCATTTGAAAATTCCCTTCCCTACCACCCCATCTTTTTTACAAACTTTATTTCAAGACAAGATACAATGGGAGGTAAACAACATGATAACAACTCAGGCTACATGTCAAATACTTCGTCCAACTCCCGGCAGTGGGCCGCGTGCCCAGAATACTGCAGGCATTTCCCCT
>WNWK01008082.1:0-87654 GCA_009830355.1 Cherax destructor
CCCTCTTCAGGTCACCATCATTTATTTCCCCATTCTTAAATATATTGGGTATCATTTCAACATCTGTACCGGGGCGGTAGCATCATCTGGCCCTGATTTTTTACTGACCCAACTGTTATAGAAAGCTGTCATGTTTTGTATGAAGTCCGATTTGGTGTTGTCATCTTTTAATATCGATGTGGTTTTATTCCACAGTTCAGTCTCATTTGGACATACCCAAAAACACTTCCCTTGTTTAATATCTCGGTGGTAGAGTCTTGAATGTCTACACAAGGGGCGTGGCAGCATTTACACAAAAGATGCATGTAATCCATGCAGAGGAACGTTTGCTTGTTTGGTTGCATATTACACAGGGTTTCATGATTGATTTTGTTGGTTGCTTTACTGTATATTCTACTAATAGGTTCCTGAAGTGGTGATCCGTCTATTTGTATCGTATCTATTTTATTTGCATGTGTAAATGTTGGACAATCTTACCTCGTAGAAGTTATTCTCACTAATGTTACAATGGTACATTTTTCATTTAAAATTATGTACAATATACATATATAGGTATAAACGTATAGTAATATGGAACAAAAATCTCCACTGGCGCGACCCCAGTCCAGCAAATACATACACCATACATAATGGCGCTATGCCAATCCCAACAACACAATCCACACCCTACCTCTAATACCCTATGCTACAGAATCAAGGTTTTCATGTTGCTGGTGCTAACACAATATAGCTCACACTTACAACAGGCCTAGTGTTTAATCGACATGTGCCTAGGACAAAATGGTAACTAACTAACTTCTACCTCCCCCCCCCACACACACAGATGATGATCAAACTAAATGCAAATTATGTGATCAGGCATATGGTCACTGTCTTGAACACTATGTGCTTAATTGTGCACTTATTGAGGAATATAGAGATAGACAATATAATAACCTATGTGACATGTCAAGATATCTTATTCATGAAATAAGATACCTGCTTGTAACAGATAATTGAAATGTAGATATAAACCCAAATGTACAATTGTTAACCCCTTTGGGGCCTAGTGCCTAGGCCTTTTGTGTATCCATATGCTCTTGCGCTACCGTCCACAGGATGGATATGGGGTGCACAATAAACTAGCCACTTCGGTGGCAAAATCTAAATCCCCCCCACACACACGCACAACGAAAGTGAGTCCACTGTCACCAACCTTAACCAAAACAATAATTAAACGTTAACCCAGTAACGTATCCCGAAAATGTTAGTAACTTAAGTAATAAATACTTAAAAGCATTGTAGTATATTAACACCATAGACAAGACAAACAAACATACAATAACAAAAGTGTACCTAACACTATTATGATTAATTAGGACTGATATATACTTACCTTTCGGTGGACCGCCGAGCCACAATGAATTCCTTTGTTTACGCTGCACTTGTTACATGACTGAGTCTTGATCCACCAAGATTCGTATATCACTTTGAGTCCAGTTATTTGACTATATTTTCACACCTCTCCTTGAGAAAGGTGGTTGACCTATTGATGCATGGACACTGATGAGGATATGTGGTCATACAACGTGTTACTAAGAAGCAGGTAATAACCCTACGAGTGTTATTGTAACATTCTGAGCCAGGTGGTCACCCTACGAGTGTTACTGTAACATTCTGGGGCAGGTGGTCACCCTACGAGTGTTATTGTAACATTCTGGGGCAGGTGGTCACCCTACGAGTGTTATTGTAACATTCTGGAGCAGGTGGTCACCCTACGAGTGTTATTGTAACATTCTGGAGCAGGTGGTCACCCTATGAGTGTTATTGTAACATTCTGGGGCAGGTGGTCACCCTACGAGTGTTATTGTAACACTGGGACAGGTGGTCACCCTACGAATTATTGTAACACTGGGACAGGTGGTCACCCTACGAGTTATTGTAACACTGGGACAGGTGGTCACCCTACGAGTTATTGTAACACACTGAGGCAGGTGGTCACCCCATGAATGTCATAGAGACTGTGGGCATATTTTCCCCAACAGATATTACTGCAGCACCAACATCTTGACCCATCATACTGGTCGGGATTAGCAGACGGAGGATCGAGCCTCTACCCTTCCATACTCTTATCGCCCCATACATGTTTAGCGCTTCGTTCACTATGATAAATGCTACACTGACGTCGATCAGACGCTCACTCCACCGAGGTTGTTAAGACACTACCCTCCCGTCCCCCCTCACTGACAATGTCAACTGTCAATGTAAATTTTCCCGCCTATTTTATTTTGTTATATTTCCTAAAATAGCCTTGTTCTTTCTACACCTTTAGCATTACCTTCAGTTTTTAGTTTAATATCTTTATTAAGCACCCCATACCCATCCTGTGGGCGGTAGTCAAAAGATTACAGAGGTACATAATGGGTCCAGGGACTGGACTCCAAAGTTTTGATAGCTGAACAAGTTACAAAGGTAATGAAGTAGATCTGGTCACAATTATGACCAAGTTACAAAGGTAATGAGCTCCAGGTAGAGCTGGTCACAATCATGACAAGTTACAAAGTCTAGTCATTTCTTTGAGTATACAATATGAATCAAAAGAGCTACATTAGTTTGCCCGAAATGCATTGCATATTAGTGGCTTTCTTTTGTGCCTACTAAAGTTTTATTACTTGTAAACTACATTATTTTTGTACCAGGAAGAAATAAAAATTTGTATTGTTTTTCGTAAACGTAAGGTTATTATAACCGCTAATTAGCACACCTCCTCAACCAACATTCTATTTTATTGTCTTGAATGTTTAATTCGTTACATTCTTTAATTCAATCTCTCTTCATGTAGGTGAAGAGCTCTTCATCCAAGAAATTGGAGCTCTGATCAAACCTATTATCACTTGTGTCCCAGACGCTGTAATAATAATCTACTCCTTTTGCCTTTAATTTTAAATAGGCCAAATGTATTTTAACTAATTTCAATTTTTTTTTATCATTCTTGTATAAAACCCAAACACTACATATGTTATCAGTATTACAATATTACTGTTTAAGGAGAAGCGCTAAAGCCGTAGGGTTCGTACAACACCTGGGAAATGGGAAGAAATCAAGTTTGATTCAAGGACGGGAAGGACAGATCCAATTCAAGAGCACCTCACCGACATCAATTATTACAACAATCAAAACTAAGGGCTAAACCCACAAGGGTCATACAGCAATACTCATCGACATCAGGGTTTCTGGTTTAGATTATATATTTAGGGGGAGCGCTAAACCCATATGGGGTCATAAAGTGCCAGGGGAATAACTTGAAGCGCATCTTCAGATCGAAATCAAATTTCCAACGTTGGTTTATTACGAAAAGTTCGTGGAACTTTAGAACTTAGAAAGCCTCTACTGATCAACTTTAGAGTTGCAGCAGTTAGCTGGTGGCTAAAATTATTAATGGGATATGTGGGTGTAAATTTGCCGCTTTTATTTTTAAAATAGTGTGGTATGACCCTTCTGAACAGCTTCAAACTTTAATGGCTGCCACATCTTATAATAAGGATGATAGCTTTCGGGCTTAGGCTATGTAGGTGAAAATTTGCAAATTCAACAACAAAAACAAAAACCACCAACTACTACTACCACCACCAACAGCAACAAAAACAACAGCGCTAAACTCATACAGAACATATTGAGTTGCATTAATAAACTTAGAATTGTTGAATTGTGTGATAACTAAAGAACGTCTCTCCCAGTTAGTTACAACCTTAAACGCTGGTGTATCTTGAAGGAAGATTTGAATTGATTTTGGTCTGTTCCAATTTTGAAGAAATTGAGACAATTTAACCTTTTATTCATTATCATGTCATAATTTGCAAGTCCCTCATCTGATCAGCATAAATTATTATAATAAAAAAGAAGTGCTAACCCTACAAGGGTTATACAGCCCAGAGATCAGTTGCATTCTTAAAATGCAACCTGACCTGGTACTGGTGTATTGTGCAATATTGCTCTGATAACTAGATTATTATTATTATTACTATTACATTCTCTAGTTATCCTTATAACTAGAGAATGCCTTTTCTGATCGGCTTTAAATTTTAAAAGGAATTGTATCTTAATTAGAAGGTTTGAATAGGTTTTGGGTTGTGTAAGTGCCAGTTCTCCATTTTTTATTGAAAAACACACTCACACAAAAATAACATACACCACAAAAGACAAATTAGCACCCTGAGGTGAAATTCGAGAGATTACAATGGAAGTCAATTGTGGGGGGTGAAGGGTTCAGGGGTTAAGGGAAGAGTTCAGGGGTGAAGGAAAGAGTGAAGGGGGGGGCGAGACGTTTTTATTTATTTTTTTATTTTGCTAAAATTTCAATGGGAATTTGTCTGTAAATTAAGCACCATTTGAAACCTAGATACTGTGTTTTTAGTGACGTTTTGCCTTACAGTTATATATATAAAAAAAAGGTGCAATATTTGATAGGACTTAGGGCAAAACCTCTCCTACAAAATTGGTAAGACATACAATGTTCTAGTTGAAATCAGATGAAAGACGAAGAGTTTGGTTTTCGAATTACAGAGCCTTTTGAGCTTTCTGTAAATAGATTGCATTATAAAAAAAATTGAAATTTTGTTTTAAATTTATTTGGGGGAAAAAATCAGTAACAACAAACCTTAAAACATATCACAAACTCTCCCTGTAATTCAATAGAACCATCATTCCTCAATAACCTACGAAAGAATCATGATGCTCTGATAAATACTACTCTTTGCATGAGAGGTATTATAATGTCAACTTATTCCTGAGATATTGATAATTATGTTTGTGTAAAAGTCTAAGGTAATGGCACGCCAAACATCAGAGCACCACACTTCTCTACCCCCATGGGAAGCCAGAAGGCTACTGAGCTGCTCGCTGCACCGCTCACCCACCACTCTCCTCACACAAGTTGCCATGTAGTGCATTTCAAGTGAAACAATCATAAAAATCGCAATTTTGGGGGTAAAAAAAAAAAAAACTGACTAATTGCCAACATGTCCTCTTTCCAGGTGAAAGATCGATAAAAATACTTTTTAGTAAAAACATACTTAGAAATATGATAGAAACACGCTAATTACATCAACATGTTGCTAGAATTATGCACTATTTTTTTGGTAAGAAAAATTATTTTTCCATAATTTTTCGATTTCAATATTTTTTATCACTCAAAACGTCTCCCCCTCCCTTAAAGGGGTGGAGGAAAGAGTTCAGGGGTGAAGGAAAGAGTTTAGGGGTGACGGAAAGGGTTCAGGGGTAAAGGAAAGAGTTTAGGGGTGACGGAAAGGGTTCAGGGGTGAATGAAAGGGTTCAGGGGTGAATGAAAGGGTTCAGGGGTGAAGGAAAGGGTTCAGGGGTGAAGGAAAGGGTTCAGGGGTGAAGGAAAGGGTTCAGGGGTGAAGGAAAGGGTTCAGGGGTGAAGGAAAGGGTTCAGGGGTGAAGGAAAGGGTTCAGGGGTGAAGGAAAGGGTTCAGGGGTGAAGGAAAGAGTTCAGGGGTGAAGGAAAGGGTTCAGGGGTGAAGGAAAGGGTTCAGGGGTGAAGGAAAGGGTTCAGAGGTGAAGGAAAGGGTTCAGGGGTGAAGGAAAGGGGTCAGCGGTGAAAGGGTTCAGGGGTGAGGTCAGGTAAGGAGGCCAGGAATGAGTATATAACATTTATAATATGAGAATCATGGAGGATATGAGCAGTGGGTTCAGTTAACATGTACACTCCATTGTTCTGCCTATGATCTCAGCAAGATAAACAGAACAATGGAACGTGTGGAAAATATTGGTATTTTCCGAAAGTTGTAATTGATAAACTTTCCAATATGAATTGATATCATTGCTGTGTTGCTGTTGGCTTAACATTAACTGAAAAGAACCAACGAATTCACACGCATGCGCAAGAGGCCTCGTGAAGTGGGCAGGGAGCTGGGTAGAGGGGAATAGGCAGTGAGTGGACAGCCAGCCTACCCATCAGAGTTCAAGTCGGTATGGCCAGTAAAATTTGGAGATTCCGCCCGCCAAATCGGATTTAATTACCTCCGTTCGTAATGTGGAGGAATATCCAGTGACGAGGGGAATATCAAGTGGGGCAATCGGTCCAGGAGGTCCAGTAATAGGACAATGATTGTGAAATAAGGTGGGCCGCCGGCGAGTGACGCGGTCATAGGCCTATTTGAACTGAGTGAAATAACCATACGGCAGAATAAAGTCGTAACCCTGATGCAGGGGAGTTTCGTCTTAGAAGAGACTGAAATATATTCGATGAACTTTGGGAAATGGTGAATATAGTGAAACCGAGTTGTAAATAATCAGGGGTTGATTGCATCGAGCGGGTCTGGCTTGGGTACGCCATACCCCGACCGCCATATTGGATGTGATTGAAATGAACTAACATATCGCAAGTTATCTACTCGAAATTCAAGTATCGAGACTGTGAATGTGTATAAACTAGTGGGGCATTAAGCCGGGATATACGTAATATGTAAAGTTATACGTATAAACAGTACAAAAGGTCGGATCAGTGATAGGATCTGATTCGCTACCCCGACCAACCACATGTTAACTAACGTTTGGTCTCGTGGGCGTATAAGAGTGCACGGAAATTAACCTTCCTTGACTCGACGAGACAGCTAATACCATCGCGATCGAATCAGATCGCAGGAGGACGTCAACAACGGAACGACTCCCTCATCTAAAGCTAAGTACTCTGCTGTTTACTTTGTTATTGGCCAATGATATTGTTACGCACAGTAGATGTACTTTAGCTAGGTCAACGATCTACGATACACCGCTATGATGCTGTTAATTAGGTGAGTGTTGGTCATGTTAATTGAACTATGTGTTCTCTACCTCTTCTCCGTGTGATCAGTTGTTCAACAACCAATACAGTCCACTTAAATTTAACCTAACATAACTATAATAAATGATCTTCTCAGATTTATTTATACTGGTCTAGAGTGCAGTGGGCTAACAAGAATATTGAAGGTACCCCCTCGGTGCGGCCAGGAGCGGGTAAAGTTCTCACATACCTTAAAGGGAATGACTGCGGTAAAATTTATACGAGTCGGTCATCTCCCTGGGAGTTTGTTTATTGCTAGTGGCGGTGTCCCAGATAGACTTCTCTCACAATTCCCCACAGAACGAACATGTTGGCTGAACCCACATATCACATCATATTCAATTCTTATATTAAAATTTTGACCCATTCTTGGCGCCTCACCCATTACCCTGCCTTTGAGCTCTTTAAGGTAAAGGTCCAATTGTTAATGGACTGTATATGGGCAAATTTATCAATCCTATTTAATTAAGAAAAATGTAATTTTTAAGGTGATAATTCGAGAATTCCTTTTCCAAACAGCGCCAAACTTGATGTATCTAAATCAAGGTTATGTACATGAAGTTTTAGGTGGCCTAGGTCCAAATTTGCTACTTTTATAAATTATGAATGTGGGGGACTATTGTTTGTGCGCGATAACTGGAAATCTCTCTCTTGGTCGGCTTTGGTTATTATTATTATAATCACAACTAAGCTTAGGTAAACCCACAAGGGTCAGGTCGGCTTCAAACTTTCAGCCCTGGTGTACTTTTCTTAAACAAAGAATTGATTTGTTATTGGGTTGTGCAAGTCCCAATTTATTAAAGTGTGACATTGATTTCTGTACAATCACTGGAGATTATTATTATTATAAACAAAACTGAGCGCTAAACCACCAGGGTCATACAGCTCAACAATCACTGGAGAATACCTCTTCTGATCTGTTTCAAACTCTAACACCATTACCTGGAGAGAGTTCCGGGGGTCAACTCCTCCGCGGCCCGGTCTGTGACCAGGTCTCATGGTGGATCAGAGGCTGATCAACCAGGCTGTTACTGCTGGCCGCACGCAGTCCGACGTACGAACCACAGCCCGGCTGGTCAGGTACCGACTTTAGGTGCCTGTCTAGTGCCTGCTTGAAGACAGCCAGGGGTCTATTGGTAATCCCCCTTATGTACGCTGGGAGGCAGTTGAACAGTCTTGGGCCCCTGACACTTATTGTGTTCTCTCAATGTGCTAGTAGCACCTCTGCTTTTCATTGGGGGGGATGTTGCATCGTCTGCCGAGTCTTTTGCTTTCGTAGAGAGTGACTCTCGTGTGCAAGTTTGGTACCAATAATATGCATCATATTAAGTGAAGATTCGGAGGGGTTTTGTCCTGTGTATATTTTAATTTGACAATTTATTGAACAAATTGTAACACTGACTAATGTACAATTTCTTGAGTGCTGCTGAACATCGCCTTCAAACTTTCACTGAACTTAAGATTTTTGATGGGTTTGAAGGTTTTGACTGGGTCGAGCTTCAGCTCCTGGTCCTCTGAATGGATATCTTAGGAAGGTTTAATTATAGCTTTTAGATCTCTTGAAGGAGCTGAAGTTCTACCTCTTCAGAGTTGAGTTTTCAGTTAGTTAGTTTAATATCTATTATGCACCCCATACCCATCCTGTGGGCGGTAGTCAAAAGATTACAGAGGTACATAATGGGTCCAGGGACTGGACTCCAAAGTTTTGATATTCCAGAGTGCCAGGGTTATGATACAGGTTATAATGTAACTCAAATCGTGTGGATACCGAAGTAAGTCTAATATGAAGAATGAGACACTTATGCAAAATATGGGAATTTTTCTTGAGGAAACGTTTCACCACACAATAAAGATTCCCATATATTGCATAAGTGTCTCATTCTTCAACTTATCGATTTTCTTAACCATTTATCACAAGTGTAATATAAATAGTATTTTGGGTACCCTTACCACTTTTTTCACTGCCTTAACTGCTCTCTTTTCTTCCACAAATACACTAGTATTTTTTTTACCACTGTCAAAATTTTCCTAAGTTTATGTTGGTGTTTCTTGCAGAGAAGAAGCCATGATGGAGTACCTGAAGCTGGCTCAAGACACTGAGATGTATGGTGTCAACTACTTTGATATCGAGAACAAGAAGGGCACAAAACTTACCTTGGGTATTGATGCACTTGGAATTAACGTCTATGACAGAGAGGACAAGTAAGTTACCATATTTCGCGGCTTATTAGACACATTTTTTTTCCATAAAATGTCTCCATAAACCACCCTGCATCCTATAAACTGGTCAGTGATGGGAGCTATAAGTTTGAGGTGTGGGGTGGGCTGTAGCTCTCCCAGTTACGTCTGATGCCGAGCCATTGAAACTAAAACATGTCTTCTAAGCTGCATCTTATACCAAACATATTATCGGCAATTCTACCAACATTATTACATCTTATAATGTTAATCTGCATCTCCATTAAAAAATGAATTTAACTGAACAGAAACAAATATTTTGACCTAAATTCACCTTAATTACCGTAATACACTTCTTTCAGATTATATTTTGTTTTATTTTCTTCAGTAGGAAGCACTATACCCATAGGGGTCATATTGCACCTGGGGAATGGAAGGCATTCAGATTTGACCCAAAGAAGGGACTGCTCACGGAGTCAAATGAACTGTTTGCAGCATTCACAGAGATCCACACAAGGGATCATTTTGATAACGAAATATGGATCCCAGGTTATAACCTATTCAGATGCGACAGACTAAACAGGCAACAAGAGGAGGTTGGCCTGTACGTCAGAGTCGCTCATTTGCTCAGAACTACTAAACACCTCAAATGATGTAGTGAAGTTTTGGCGGTAAAGATTGAAAACCAAAACCTTGTCATTGTGGTTGTATACAAGCCTCCAGATGCAACTTCCCAGCATTTCCCAGAGCAGCTTTTGAAAATTGACCACTCTGGAAAATCTCCCAACTCCTGCCCCAAACATCTTCCTACTAGATTTCAACTTGAGACACCTAAAATAGAGGAGTGTAGCAAATAATATTTTAGCAGCTCAGATGAAAATTCACACACACACATAAGCTATTAAATCTCTGCACCAAATTCACCTTAAACCAGCAAATATTAGAGCCTACAAGACTAGAAAATATGCTGGACCTCAACTTCACTAACAACAACGATCTGATACGTAATATAGCCATATCAAAGACAATACACTCAGATCACAACATAATAAAGGTACAGACATGAATGCACAGGGCTCCTGACCAGCAAAATGTAATCGGTCATGAGGGTGTCTTCACAAAATTCAATTTCAATAACAAAAATATACAATGGGAACAAGTCAACCATGTCTTAAATGAAATGAGCTGGTTAGATATCCTAAATAACACAGATCTGAACCTTTGCCTAGAAAAAAATAAACTGTGGTTCTTGAAATCTGCTCAAGGTACATTCCATTAAGAAAAAGAAAGAGATGTAAACTAGAAAGAGAGAGATGCTCCCTATACAGACGAAGGTGAAGAGTCACAGAGCTGCTGAGAGGGGCCAATATATCTGAAATACGAAGGGAGGCACTGGTCAATGAAATTGTAAATATCGAACTTAAGCTGAAGCAATCTTACAGGAGACAAGAATCGCAGGAAGAACTAAAAGCCATAAAGGAAATTGAAAAAAAAAAAACTTCTTCTCTTATGCCAAATATTATAAGGGAAAAACAACATCCTGCTTAGGCGAGATGTAACATACACAGATGACAGCCAAGAAATGAGTGAGATACTAAAGTCTCAGTATGACTCAGTGTTCAGCGAGCCGCTGCCCAGACTAAGGGTCGACAATCCAAATGAATTCTTTATGAATGAGACTCAAAATTTGGTCATCTCAAAAATCTCGGATATTATCCTAACACCACAAGACACTGAAAAGGCAATAAATGACATGCCCATGCACTCTGCCCCAGGCCCAGACTCGTGAAACTCTGTACTCACCTAATTCACCTAATTGTGGTTGCAGAGGTCAAGACTTAGCTCCTGGCCCTGCCTCTTCACTGATCGCTACTGGGTCCTCTCTCTCCCTGTTCATCAAGAACTGCAAAAAGTCCCTGTCGCGTGCCTTGAGCATTCTATGGAGAGGGAGCGTGGACACAGGGGTCATCCAACACTCACTAAAAACAACTGACATAGCCCCACTCTACAAAGATGGCAGTAGAGCAATTGCAAAGAACTACAGACCGATAGCACTAACATCCCATATCATAAAAATCTTTGAAAAGGTTCTAAGAAGCAAGATTGCCAATCACCTAGATACCCATCAGTTACACAACCCAGGACAACATGGGTTTAGAGCAAGTCGCTCCTGCCTGTCCCAGCTACTGGATCACTATGATAAGGTCCTGGATGCTGTAGAGGATAAACAAAATACAGATGTAGTATACACAGACTTTGCAAAAGCTTTCGACAAGTGTGACCATGGTGTAATAGCGCACAAAATGTGTGTTAAGGAATAAAAGGAAAATTTGGTAGATGGATCTATAACTTCCTGACAAATAGAACACAAAGAGTAATAGTAAACAGAGTAAAGTCTGAGGCAGCTATGGTGAAAATCTCTGTTCCACAAGGCACAGTACTCGCTCCCATTCTATTCCTCATCCTCATATCTGACATCGACAGAGATGTAAGCCATAGCTCCGTGTCTTCCTTTGCAGATGACACCCGGATTGCCATGGCAGTGACCTCTGTCGAAGACACCGCAAGACTCCAAGCAGACATAAACCAAATCTTCAAATGGGCCACTCAAAACAATATGAAGAGAAATTTCAACTACTCAGATATGGAAAACTTGAGAAAATTAAAACTGTATCAGGGTATACGACAAATTCTAACCATACAATAGAGCGAAAAAGTAATGTGAAGGACCTGGGAGTGATAATGCCAGAGGATCTCACCTTCAAAGACCACAACAATGTATCTACCACATCTGCTAGGAAAATGATAGGATGAATAATGAGAACCTTCAAAACTAGGGACGCCAAGCCTATGATGATTCTCTTCAAATCGCTTGTTCTCTCTAGGCTGGAATACTGCTGTACACTAACTGCCCCCTTCAAGGCTGGAGACATTGCTGACATGGAGAGTGTACAAAGAACTTTCACAGCACACATTAGTACGATAAGGCACCTAAATTACTGGGAACGGTTGAAGGCCCTTGATCTGTATTCCCTGGAGTGCAGGCGAGAGAGATACATGATAATATACACTTGGAAAATCCTAGAGGGATTAGTACCAAACTCGCACACAAAAATTACTCCCTATGAAAGCAAAAGACTCGGCAGAAGATGCAACATTCCCCCAATGAAAAGCAGGGGCGCCACAAGTACACTGAGAGACAACACAATAAGTGTCCAGGGCCCTAAGACTGTTCAACTGCCTCCCAGCATACATAAGGGGGATTACCAATAGACCCCTGGCTGTCTTCAAGAAGGCACTGGACAGGTACCTAAACTCAGTACCTGACCAACCGGGCTGTGGTTCGTACATCAGTTTGCGTGCGGCCAGCAGTAACAGGCTGGTTGATCAGACCCTGATCCACCACGAGGCCTGGTTTCAGACCGAGCTGAGGGGGCATTGACCCTCAAAACTCTCTCCAGGTAAATTTCCTTGGATCAACAGCCTCTCACTAGCATCAAGGCATAAAGAGTACAAAACACTGAGAGAGAGAGAGAGGGGGAGGGGCACAGAGGGGAAAGAGAGGAGAGGAGATAGAGAAAAAGGAAGAGTGAGAGGAGAGAGGCAAGAGAGAAAAGAGAGGGGAGAGAGAGAGAGAAAGATCAAAGTGGAGATAAATTCTCTTTGGTATTTATCATGTTGTCAGAGTGTAAGTATAGCATCACCTCATCTTTGAACAGATCCAAGAAACTAGTTAGCTGGATCTGAGGTTTACAAATGTAAGGTTCAATGCCATCACTAATAAGTCTGGTAATACTGCTGCAGTTTGGTTGGTCATGTCTAACATAATACTCACAGTTTAATCTGTTTTATAGATTAACTCCAAAGATTGGCTTCCCTTGGTCTGAGATTCGTAACATCACCTTCAACAACAGAAAATTCCTCATCAAACCTATTGAAAAGAAGTCCCCAGACTTCGTCTTTTTGGCATCCCACGTAAAAGTGAACAAACTCATCCTGAACTTGTGTATGGGTAACCATGACCTATACATTCGTCGTCGCAAACCTGACTCTATTGATGTGCAGCAGATGAAAATTCAAGCCCGAGAAGAGAAAAATGCCAAGAAAAATGCCACGTAAGTGCTTATTTGTAAAGTTGTATCATGTAAATTTTCATTTTTACACCTAAGTCAAAACTTGCAGAATCCTCAAGACAGTGACTAAAGTTTACCGAGACCTTATTTTCTTTCAATAATAAAACTATTTTTGGATTGTAAAGAAGGTGTGTGAGATTTCAACTCACACCATACAGCTACAATTTATTCCTTAAAATACACAATGTATGATACACACTTTTTCCAGTTTGAAGTGAATAAGTCATCTAAACAAAAAAGGTATCTTTAATAAATTGCTCTTCAGCAAGTTACACAATGCATGTAAACCCTTGATTGAACAAACTTTTGGAAATGTGTAGAAAATCCGCTAGGTCAACTGATTCAGAAACAATGGACAAAACAATCCCGTATTAGTCTGCTAAATCAAGGTTGTACTGTATGTACAGTTGACCCTGACTTAATGACCTAACTTGGGATCAGAAGAATGATTCATTAAGTGAATCTGATTTTTCCATAATAAACAGAACAATAATTTTCTGTATCTAATTCCTATTATTGTCTTGATCTCGAAGAATGTTTACCTAAAAAAATATGAGCTAACCACCCACACACAAGAAATGAACTGGTCCCACAATGACTAAGGAAAAAATAAAATACAAAATTCAGTAATACTCTATCAGGCCAGGTATGCATTATGTTTTGACCTGATGCAAGGCACTCAAACTGAGCAACCAACCATAGGAATTTTTCAAAATATCCTCACTGAATTTCCACGCCCAAACCTGTTTTCATTTGTGTATTTTTAAGTTTTTCTTATGACTTTAAATATAAACCAGTTAGAACAAGTAGTATTTAAACAAATATTGATTCCACATTTTCTGAGAAATGTTTACCTTTAAAATATAAGTTTACCACACACACATACAGTGGACCCCCGAGTTTCGTAAAAACTTCACTCCTGAAGTCTGCTCAAGTGCCATTACCGAACGAATTTACTCCCTTAAGGAAAAATTTCACGTAGGTTAGTCTATTTCAGACCCCCAAAAATACACTTCCACAAGAACTTACAAAATTATACTTACATAATTGCACGATTTCCGGGGTATTCGTTAACCGAGGGTCCACTGTATATACCATGTCATCATATACAAAAAAGTTAATGAATTTGGTCCAAAAACAGAAAAAAAAATTATTATAAAATTCAGTAATACGTATATCCATTGATTAAGTATGATACCATATAATAAAAAATGTGATAAGGCCATCCTGTTTTTTTCTCAATATTTATCTCAATGACTGACCTAAGCTCTTGATGAAAAATTAGTACAGTATAATCATCCCTCCTCAGAAATCAGAAAATGTGAGATCAGCTGAATTATTATCCTGGTGTATTCAGATATGTACATATACACTAAAATCGTTTCTAATCTTGGTAGGCACTAAATATTATATGGGACACAATACTTGTGTAAAATGATATGGGCATCCCAGTAACAAAGAAAAACAGCAGAAATTCCATATGAGTGACCAAGTCATTCATTTGTTTGCAACTTAGCTGCTTCTACTGAGTGTCATTAGTAACAGGGACTTGTTAGGTGCTTGTTCTGCTTAGTTAGTCTCCTGAGACACAGTATTCACATATTAAAATTTAAACACACTCATACTGTTTTTAATGTGAAAATTTGCAAAATGTTGAAATCCTCAAACATATTTGGAAAGAGAATCAGACTTACATATTCCAGTGCTATAACAAGATGTGTGTGAGAATATATTATTTGCTGAGATATATCAGTTCAGTTGATTCACACTGTAATTTTTAACATATTAAAAATAAAGTTGAATGTTTGGTTAGTTTTTTTTTAAGTGATAATTATTAATGTTGAATGTGAATACTGCTAAATACAGTACTTATTAAACAGGCAAAAGCTTGCCCGTGAGATGACTTTACGAGAAGAAGCAGAAAAAAAGCAGAAAGAATATTTAGAACACCTTGAGGAGATGAAAAGAGAAATGGATAACCGCCAGACACAACTTCATGAAGCTCAGTACACAATACAACGCTTAGAAGAACAACTTAAAGAACTAAAAGCTGCCAAGATTGAGTTAGAACAAAATCAGCAAGAATTGCATGCAATGATGGTGCGCTTGGAGGAGGCCAAAGAGATGGAAGCTGGAGCAAAGGCAAGACTAGAAGAAGAAATACGTTCCAAGCAAGAGGAGGTTCTGCGTATTCAAGAGGAAGTCAGTATTAAAGATGAAGAAACTAGGAAGCTCCAGGTATGTATCTCTCGCTTTTATAAGACCTCTCAGTTGCAGTAACAAAAAAATCCAAATTATTCATCCAGTTAGTCATAACATCCAGGAAGTCATAACATTTTATAATAGGTATTGTATTTTAAATCAACAAGTAACATAACTGGAATATGATATTAGCATTCTTTGCAACAACACATTAATCATTTACTGATATAGAAAACAAGCTTGTAAGAGAAATGGCCAAGTCCTGATATGTAGTAATATGGTGTGAAAAAGCCTGAATATGTACATATAGTGAAATGCATTTCCACATTATAACACATTTTTGGAAATAACAAAGATCTAAAAACAAATGATGGAGGCATTAAGTACCCATTATACAGTACCGGTAGTTCCAATTACGTACTACTTTGATTAAAAGCCCTTTTTCCAGTATAATGGCACTCCCATTAAAGGGTATTCTGAAAATCTGAAAATGATGCTTTACAATCTGCAAAAAAAAAAAAAAAAAAAAAAAAAAGGAGCTTGACATAATAGTTCACCAGTCTTTGCAAGTAGCACAAGTGGGTGTAGCATAAATCCTGGATATCATCAAACGTACTCTGAATGTGGGAACAAAGCAATGTTCATTCTCATTAACAAATCTGTTGTGTGCTTCACTTTGACTATTCAAACATGGAAACCACACCTGCAGAGAAAGATTACCCCCCCTCCTTTTTTTTAACCCTTTAGATGCCCAAACGTAGATCTACGTTTTTTTTCACATAAGAAAGTACAGTGGACCCCTGGTGTTCGCGATGCTCCAAACTCGAACAATTATGTAAGTGTATTTTTGTAAGTGCTTTTGTAAGTGTATTTTTGGGGGTCTAAAAGGACTAGTCTAATTTACATTATTCCTTATGGGAATAAATTTGTTTGGTAATGGCACTTGAACAGCATTCTGGAACGAAAAAATCACGAACACCGGGGGTCCACTGTACATTATACTATGTCAAAACGGACATAGATCTACGTTCGGAGCGCTGCGCGTATGAACGTAGATCTACGTTTGGACAGTTAAAGGGTTAAAACACACTGGCTGTCTCTCACTACATCAAGGTAGCCCAAAAATAGAGGAAACATTTTCACCATTACTCATTCAATCACTGTTTTGCCAGAAGCATGCTGATATTGTAGTTCAGATGGCCCTCTGAACTGTAACATTCACACCCCTCCTTCAGAGTGCAGGCACTGTACTTACCACCTCCAGGAATTAAAAAACTGAAAACGGGAAAAAATTAACCAAAGGAAAAAATCTTTCGTAAGCAACAGATTATATGTTTATCAAGGCTACATGATGTAGAGACCATCAGAGTTCCTGGGACCCCCAAACCTTTGCTACATTAAAAAAAACTAAAAAATATATACAGTATACATATGTATATAATTCTAAACTGTCGTATCTGAGCGCCTCTGCAAAGACGGTGATTATGTATGAGGTGAAAGTGTTGAATGATGAAGTATTTTCTTTTTGGGGATTTTCTTTCTTTTTGGGTCACCCTGACTCGGTGGGAGACGGCTGACTTGTTGAAAAAAAAATGTACAGTGGACCCCCGAGTTTCGTAAACCCCGGAAATCGTACATTTATGTAAGTATAATATTGTAAGTGCTTGTGGAAAAGTATTTTTGGGGGTCTGAAATAGACTAACCTACGTGACATTTTTCCTTAAGGGAGTAAATTCGTTCGGTAATGGCACTTGAGCAGACTTCAGGAGTGAAGTTTTTACGAAACTCGGGGGTCCACTGTACTGTACAGTGGAACCCTGGTTAACGAACACCCCGGAAATCGTGCAATTATGTAAGTATAATATTGTAAGTGCTTGTGGAAGTGTATTTTTGGGGGTCTGAAATAGACTAACCTAAATGACATTTTTTCTTAAGGAAGTAAATTCGTTCGGTAATGGCACTTGAGCAGGCTTCTGCAATGAATTTCTTTCGTTAACTGGGGTTCCACTGTATATAATTTTGACAAAGTGCTAAATCTGTATTTGCCATTCAGTGTTGAATGCTAGATGGGGTATCTAACACTAATGTCTAAAAAGGCAGGAGTAAAGTGTTAATAAACCCAATAATAAACAGGGAAATCTGTCGGAAGGTTGGACTGTCATCACAAACTGGATAAGTCTTCAAGAATAGCCCATAGCCCCTCATAAGATATCCATGGATAAGCTAGGTATGACCTGTTATAAGTCACAAGAACACTACTCTCTATACGGATAACAATAAACTCAGCATCATTTATTTAAAATAATTACCAATTCAGACAGACAAAATTGTTAACACCTGGAAATTTCAAAGTTTGAATAGGAAAACCACATAATAGAAGTTGTTAGGTCTTGAATTATGAATCTTACAGATTATTATCATGAAGAATACTAAACCTGTAGGGATCATACTGCACCTAAGGAAATGATCAAAGAAAAGATCATGTGTAATTCCTTGGTCCATAAGCCTCTTACTGACATCAAGGAACTTCCCTTAAGGAAAAATCATTCAGAGGAATCAAAGTTTACTGCCCTGCACACCATTATATGTAGCTAAGGACCCAGCATGCAGTGTGTTTACTGTTGATTTGACACAGCCAACAGTGAAAGCTAGTTTACTTGTGAGCATTCTTGTACCTGGTTTGACATAAGTTACTATCCTGATAAAGTGTCCAGTATTAGATGCAAATGACCATCCTAAAAATTTAGTTTGCTCTCAGTTGCTTCTTTCCAGAATATTTGTATCTCATGCAAAATAGTGTTGGTCGCAGTCCTCATACAGCAATTCCAGATATGGTAATGTATCTATGTTGTGGAGCATTTTTCTGTCTTGTAGTTACCCTGGTATATCAGAGGTGTGTGACAACACAGTAAGTGTCAGGGGCCCAAGACTGTTCAACTGCCTCCCAGCATACATAAGGGGGATTACCAATAGTCCCCTGGCTGTCTTCAAGCAGGCACTGGACAGGCACCTCAAGTCGGTACCTGATCAGCCGGGCTGTGGTTCGTACGTTGGACTGCGTGCGGCCAGCAGTAACAGCCTGGTTGATCAGGCTCTGGTCCAACAAGAGGCCTGGTCACGGACCGGGCTGCGGGGGCGTTGACCCCTGGAATTCTCTCCAGGTAGACTCCAGGTAGGCTGTCTTCAAGCATGCACTGGACAGGCATCTAAAGTCAGTACCTGACCAGCCAGGCTGCGGTTCGTACGTCATTTTGTGTGCAGATAACAGTAATAGCCTGGTTGATCAGGCCCTGATCCACCATGAGGCCTGATCACAGACTGGGCCGCGGGGGCATTGACCCCCGGAACCCTCTCCAGGTAAACTCCAGGTAACGTTAGTACATTTAGCATGATAGTAATGTAGTTAGCATACACTTGACAGGGGTGCTTGTGTTCTGGGTTCAGTTCTAGTTCATTGGTGACATATACAGTACAGTATTTTAATAATGGTTTCAATTAAGATGATGATCAGCAAATGACTATTATACATCCTTTTCATATGCCACAGTTTTCTAACCTGTGTACTGTTTCTTTGGTATTAAATCATGATCCTTGTGATGTTGCATCTTATTACAGCATTTCAGTTATTGTTGATCTGAAGTCTTCTCTGATTTCAAAACATTCAAACCTCAGTTCAATCAAGTCTGGTGAAACTGAGCCAAAGGCATCAATGTAGAGTACAGTGGTACCTCGGTATTCGTCCTTAATCCGTTCCAGGACCTTGGACTTGTACCAAACTGGACGTATACCATACAAATTTTCCCATAAGAAATAAAGAGAAAACGATTAATCCGTTCCCATGAAAAAAATCCTATTGTTATTGGCATACATATTATACATTGATGGGGTTGTATAAAATAATTTAAAATATGTAATTTAAACACTACTTAATACTAGAAGACATACATAAATACAAAAGAATTAGATGAAATAAATGCAAATTTAACCTCACTACTTTGCTGAAAAGAGTTGAGTGCCTACTAGGATAATGCTGAGAAGGGAGGAGGAGGAAATGTTATTGTTTGGAAGGAGAGTCCCCTTCTCTTTTCTGTCTTTTTTTCCTATTTGGACCTGGTTGAAGCTCACCAGGTTTGACTTTAACTAAAAATCTGTCCAAAGAACTTTGCTTCTGCCTTCTCCTCAGGATGTTTCGGAAATGTGACATTGTCTGGTCATTCCAGACAATGCAATTACGGCTTGTTTGGGCTTTGTTGGGGTGGTACTTCTCTGCAAAGTTTTTGATGTTCATCCATTTGGGAAAGATTTCCTTTATTAATGAAGTGGGGCTTCCTCTATCTCCTCTTCCGAGCCTGAAGAGAATGCATTTTGATCCATACAAGTTCTAGCATGTGAATCGTATTCCAAACAAAGGTCGTATACCAAGCAAAAATTTTCGCGTCCAAACGTATACCAAGTTGAATGTATACTGAGGTACCACTATATATCCATGTAAACCTTTGTCTCTTTACATTGAGTTTCATCCCTAAAGTACTGCCAAAGCAGTTAGTTGTGCAACACAACTCACTCAGCATGATGCCTTCCCAGACAGGATACATTACTAATATTTAGGTTACAGTATCTTTTTTCTTTTTTTTGTCTTTTTTAACACATCGGCCATTTCCGACTGAGGCAGGGTGACCCAAAAAGAAAGTAAAATACTTTCATCATCATTATTCAACACTTCCACCACCATTCATACATAATCACTGTCTTTGCAGAGGCTCTAAGATATGACAGTTCAAAAGTCCCTCCAAACTGCCAATATCCCAAACCCCTCTTTTAAAGTGCAGACATTGTACTTCCCATTTCCAGGACTCAAGTCCAGCTAACCGGTTTCCCTGAATTCCTTCACAAAATATTACCCTGTTCACACTCCAACAGCCTGTCAGGTCCCAAAAACTATTTGTCTTCATTTGATCCTATTTAACACGCTCATGCATGCTTGCTGAAAGTCCAAGCTCCTTGTCCACAAAACCTCCTTTACCCCCTCCCTCCAACCTTTTCGAGGACGACCCCTACCCCCGCCTTCCTTTCCCTACAGATTTATATGCTCTCCAAGTCATTCTACTTTGATCCATTCTCTCTAAATGACCAAACCACCTCAACAACCCCTCTTCAGCCCTCTAATACTTTTAGTAACTCCACACCTCCTAATTTCCACTCCGAATTCTCTGCATATTATTTACACCACATATTGCCCTTACATACTGTATATACTATCTCCTCTTAGAGCCCATGCTGCTTCACCACCTCTATAGGTCAAGCTACAACTCTTATTGTCTTTTCTGCACTATTTTCATAATATCTAAAATTACACCATTGTTGCTGGTTTCAAATAATCAGAAATTTATGAATTTACATGTGGTTATTATTCTTCAAATTTTTGTCTTCCACTGAGGGTATTTCCATTGTCTTCAGTTTCCCACAGTTGTAAAATTATCAAAGTAATACGTACAGTATCTGTAATCTGAAGAACAATGATTGTAATATAATGCTAGTGCCAGCAGACTGTGACAAACTGCAAAGAAGTGAAATATAAAACCTTAAAATTTTTAATGAACCCTCAGTCTCACCATATGTTCAGTATAGTACCTCACACTCTTTTTTTCCAATTTACAGGCAGAAGTGGAGGAAGCACGGCATAAAGAAGAAGAAGCAACACTGGCTCTTCTTACTGCTTCGACTGTACACAGGCTTTCAAAACAGTCATCATCATCATCATCATCATCATCTGAGAGTGAACATGAAGTGAGGAGGAAGGATTTTCCAAGAATGGAAACCGCTGTGCAGCAGAGTTCATACAATGGAGGGATAGGAACCATATATGATTATGAAGGGAAAGATAAAAGTCTCTCCAGCACCAACACTTCCAGGAGTGCAACCCCCAGCGCTGCATCCCACGCCATGGAAACAATTAGTGTGAATTCAGAAATTTTGGAACCAAAACAAGACAATTCTGCATTTCGGAGGATGAAATTACTTGAGGTAAGTGCTTTATTGTTCATTCACGTCTATATTTATTAAAATTACTGCTGGTGAGGAACTCTTGGTCCAGAGAACTGGAATTACCCATCCCTTCCTTGGGTTGCCTTCAACTGCCCTATAATTCCCATGACATGGTATAACCCCTGTTGTTTTAGTACTTCCCCCAAGAAAATAATAATTATTAGGTAGTAGGTTGGTAGACAGCAACCACCCAGGGAGGTACTACCGTCCTGCTAAGTGAGTGTGAAACAGAAACCTGTAACTGTTTTACATCATAGTAGGATTGCTGGTGTCCCTCTTCTCTGTCTCATAAACACGCTGGATAACAGGTATATCTTGCTACTTCTACCTTACACTTAGGTCACACTACACAGGCATGCACATGCATATAGTATATACATACACACATCTAGGTTTTTCTTCTTTTTCTTAACAGTTCTTCTTCTTTCTTCTTTCAACAAATCGGCCGTTTCCCACCAAGGCGGGGTGGCCCAAAGAGAAAAACAAAAGTTTCTCTTTTTAACTTTAGTAATGTATACAGGAGAAGGGGTTACTAGCCCCTTGCTCCCGACATTTTAGTCAACTCTTACGACACACATGGCTTATGGAGGAAGAATTCTGTTCCACTTTCCCATGGAGATAAGAGGAAATAAGAACAAGAACTAGTAAGAAAAGAGAAGAAAACCCACAGGGGTGTGTATACATATATATGCTTGTACATGAATGTGTAGTGTGACCTAAATGTAAGTAAATTAACAAGACATACCTGAAATCTTGTATGTTTAAGAGACAGAAAAAAGACACCAGCAATCCTACCATCATGTAAAACAATTACAGGCTTTCGTTTTACACTCACTTGGCAGGATGGTAGTACCTCCCTGGGCGGTTGCTGTCTACAGAAAAAAGACACCAGCAATCCTACCATCATGTAAAACAATTACAGGCTTTCGTTTTACACTCACTTGGCAGGACGGTAGTACCTCCCTGGGCGGTTGCTGTCTACAGAAAAAAGACACCAGCAATCCTACCATCATGTAAAACAATTACAGGCTTTCGTTTTACATTCACTTGGCAGGACGGTAGTACCTCCCTGGGCGGTTGCTGTCTACCTTAATAGTTCTTGTTCTTCTTTATTTCTTCTATTCTCCATGGAGAAGTGGAAAAGAATCTTTCCTCCATAAGCCATGCGTGTCGTATGAGGCGACTAAAATGCCAGGAGCAATGGGCTAGTAAACCCTTCTGTAGAAAATACTAAAAAAGAGAAGAAAAACTTTATAAAACTGGGATGCTTGAATGTGTGTGGATGTAGTGCAGATGATAAGAAAGAGATGATTGCTAATGTTATGAATGAAAAGAATTTGGATGTCTTAGCTCAAAGTGAAACAAAGCTGAAGGGGGTAGGCGAGTTTCAGTGGGGAGAAATAAATGGGATTAAGTCAGGAGTATCTGAGAGAGTTAGAGCTAAGGAAGGGGTAGCAATAATGTTGAAGAATCAGTTATGGAAGGAGAAGAGGGAATATAAATGTATAAATTCAAGGATTATGTGGATTAAAATAAGGGTCGGATGCAAAAAGTGAGTCATAATAAGTGTGTATGCACCTGTATACACACTCATCTGAGTTTTCTTTGATTTTATCTTAATAGTTCTTGTTCTTATTGCTTTTCCTTTTATATCCATGGGGAAGTGGAATAAGAATCTTTCCTCTGTAAGCCATGCGTGTTCTAAAAGTCAACTAAAATGCCGAGAACAATGGGCTAGTAACCCCTTTTCCTGTATAGATTTACTAAGTGTGTATGCACCTGTATACACACTCATCTGAGTTTTCTTTGATTTTATCTTAATAGTTCTTGTTCTTATTGCTTTTCCTTTTATATCCATGGGGAAGTGGAATAAGAATCTTTCCTCCGTAAGCCATGCGTGTTCTAAAAGTCAACTAAAATGCCGAGAACAATGGGCTAGTAACCCCTTTTCCTGTATAGATTTACTAAGTGTGTATGCACCTGTATACACACTCATCTGAGTTTTCTTTGATTTTATCTTAATAGTTCTTGTTCTTATTGCTTTTCCTTTTATATCCATGGGGAAGTGGAATAAGAATCTTTCCTCCGTAAGCCATACGTGTTCTAAAAGTCAACTAAAATGCCGAGAACAATGGGCTAGTAACCCCTTTTCCTGTATAGATTTACTAAAAAGTTTTCTTTTTAGTAAATCTATACAGGAAAATCTATACAAGAAAACCGTCAAAGTCAGATGTTTGAATGTGCATGGATGTTGTGCGAATGATAAGAAAGAGATGATTGTAGATGTTATGAATGAAAAGAAGCTGGATGTCCTGGCTTTAAGTGAGACAAAGATGAAGGGGGTAGTAGAGTTTCAGTGAGGAGAAATAAATGGGATTAGGTCAGGGGTTTCAAATAGAGATAGAACTAAAGAAGGAGTGGCAATAATGTTGAATAATCAGTTATGGCAGGTAAAGAAGGAATATAAATGTATAAATTCAAGGATTATGTGGAGTAAAATAAAGGTTGGATGTGAAAAGTGGGTTATAGTAAGTGTTTATGCACCTGGAGAAGAGAGAAGTGTAGAGGAGAGAGAGAGATATTTTTGGAAATGTTGAGTGAGTGCATGGGGAGTTTTGAACCAAGTGAGAGAGTACTTGTGGTTGGGGATCTCAATGCTGAAGTGGGTAAAAATGTTGTGGAGGGAGTAGTAGGTAAATTTGGGGTGCCAGGGGTAAATGTAAATGGGGAACCGTTAATTGAGCTACGTGTAGAAAGAGGTTTGGTAATAAGTAATACATATTTTATGAAAAAGAGGATAAATAAGTATACAAGGTATGATATAGCACGTAATGAAAGTAGTTTGTTAGATTATGTATTGGTGGATAAAAGGTTGATGGGTAGGCTTCAGGATGTACATGTTTATAGAGGGGCAACGGATATATCGGATCATTATTTAGTTGTAGCTACAGTTAGATTAAGAGGTAGATGGGACAAAAAGAAAATGGCAACAGCAAGTAAGAGAGAGGTAAAAGTGTATAAACTAAGGGAGGAGGAAGTTAGGGTGAGATATAAGCAACTATTGGCAGAAAGGTGGGCTAGTGCAAGTATGAGTAGTGGGGGGTTGAAGAGAGTTGGGATAGTTTTAAAAATGCAGTATTAGAATGTGGGACAGAAGTTTGTGGCTATAGGAGGGTGGGTGCAGTAGGAAAGAGGAGTGAGTGGTGGAATGAAGAAGTAAAGGGTGTGATAAAAGAGAAAAAGGTAGCTTATGAGAGGTTTTACAAAGCAGAAGTGTTAATAGAAGAGCAGAGTATATGGAGAGTAAAAGAAAGGTGAAGAGAGTGGTGAGAGAGTGCAAAAGGAGAGCAGATGAAAGAGTGGGAGAGCCTCTGTCAAGAAATTTTGCCGAAAACAAAAAAATTTTGGAGATAAACAAGTTAAGAAAGCCTAGGGAACGAATGGATTTGTCAGTTAAAAACAGAGTAGGGGAGTTAGTAGATGGGGAGCTGGAGGTATTGGGTAGATGGCGGGAATATTTTGAGGAACTTTTAAATGTCAATGAAAAAAGGGAGGCGGTAATTTCATGCACTGGCCAGGGAGGTATAACATCGTTTAGGAGTGAAGAAGAGCAGGATGTGAGTGTGGGGGAGGTGCGTGAGTCATTATGTAGAATGAAAGGGGGTAAAGCAACTGGAACTGACGGGATCATGACAGAAATTTTAAAAGCAGGGGGGCATATAGTGTTGGAGTGGTTGGTATTTTTGTTTAATAAATATATGAAAGAGGGGAAAGTACCTAGGGATTGGCAGAGAGCATGTATAGTTCCTTTATATAAAGGGAAGGGGGATAAAGAGATTGTAAGAATTATAGGGGAATAAGTTTACAGAGTATACCAGGTAAGGTGTACGGTAGGGTTATTATTGAAAGAATTAGAGGTAAGACAGAGAGTAGGATTGCAGATGAGCAAGGAGACTTTAGAGTGGTTAGGGGATGTGTAGATCAAGTGTTTACATTGAAGCATATATGTGAACAGTATTTAGATAAAGGTAGGGAAGTTTTCATTGCATTTATGGATTTAGAAAAGGCATATGATAGAGTGGATAGGGGAGCAATGTGGCAAATGTTTCAAGTGTATGGAATAGGTAGTAAGTTACTGAATGCTGTAAAGAGTTTTTATGAGGATAGGCTCAGGTTAGGGTGTGTAGGAGAGAGGGAGATTACTTCCCGGTAAAAGTAGGTCTTAGACAGGGATGTGTAATGTCACCATGGTTGTTTAATATATTTATAGATGGGGTTGTAAAAGAAGTAAATGCTAAGGTGTTGGGGAGAGGGGTGGGATTAAATTATGGGGAATTAAATGCAAAATGGGAGTTGACACAGTTACTTTTTGCTGATGATACTGTGCTTATGGGAGATTCTAAAGAAAAGTTGCAAAGGTTAGTGGACGAGTTTGGGAGGGTGTGTAAAGGTAGAAAGTTGAAAGTGAACATAGATAAGAATAAGGTGATGAGGGTATCAAACGATTTAAATAAAGAAAAATTGGATATCACATTGGAGAGAGGGATTATGGAAGAAGTAAATGTTTTCAGATATTTGGGAGTTGACTTGTCAGTGGATGGGTTTATGAAGGATGAGGTTAACCATAGAATTGATGAAGAAAAAAAGGTGAGTGGTGCGTTGAAGTATCTGTGGAGACAAAAAATGTTATCAATGGAGGCAAAGAAGGGAATGTACGAAAGTATAGTGGTACCAACACTCTTATATGGGCAATGTGTGGTGTAAATATTATGCAGAAAATTTGGAGTGTGGAAATTAGGAGGAGGTGTGGAGTTACTAAAAGTATTTGTCAGAGGGCTGAAGAGGGGTTGTTGAGGTGGTTTGGTCATTTAGAGAGAATGGATCAAAGTAAAATGACTTGGAGAGCGTATAAATCTGTAGGGGAAGGAAGGCAGGGTAGGGGTCATCCTCTAAAATTTTGGAGGGAGAGGGTAAAGGAGGTTTTGTGGGCGAGGGGCTTGGACTTCCAGCAAGCATGTGTGAGCGTGTTAGATAGGAGTGAATGGAGACGAATGGTTTTTTGGACCTGACGAGCTGTTGGAGTGAGAATAGGGTAATATTAATTGAAGGGATTAAGGGAAACCAGTTAATTGATTTAGTTGGACTTGAGTCCTGGAAATGGGAAGTACAATGCCTGCATTTTAACCCCTTCGGGGTTATGGTCATACAAGTACGTTTTACTTACTTTGGTTATTGACGTACTAGTACGCCTAAATTCTAGTGCCCTCAAGTCAAGCAGAAACAGGCTGTTAGGCCTAGATGTGATAGAGTGGGTCTGTGCGGTCAGTGTGCGCAGTATAAAAAAATTCCTGCACCACACAGTGCATAATGAGGAAAAAAAAAACTCTGACCGTGTTTTTGGTTTAAAATAGCGACTTTGCAGTCTATTTTCGTATGGTATTTATGCTTGTATTCTCGTTTTCTTAGTCTCATTTTATAGAATAGATGATATATTACAGAAATAGTGATAATTTTGACTGGTTTCACGATGACAAGTACCTTGAAACTGAGCGCAAATTAGCGAAAATGTTCGATTTTGGCCGATGTTCAAGAGTAAACAAATCACACCATGCGTCCAATACACATCAACTGGAGAGTCTAATATTCTTGCACAAGTGCGCTGATATTATTTATACCATTTTTACAATGATGCAGTTGTATACATAACAGTAAATCTTCTATTTTTTGTGAGAATAAAAATTCAAAATGGAAAGCAAAAGTAATGTAAGAGGGCCTGGAGACGTGACTAATGAACAGAGAAGATGTCATTTTAGTGCCAGGAATGTCTGTCTTGTTTATTATGGACCCTATTTTGAAATTGGCATCGTTTGAAATTTGTGTGAAATTTGCCAAATTGCCATTTTCTGACCACTATTTTGGGTAGTTGAAATTGGTAAATAGGCGGTTTCTTGTACTCAATCGATAGAAGAAATGGAGTTCTAGCGAAATAGCTATAATTTTAGTAGACTGAAACATTGGAATTTGCCAAAAATAGGGCTCAAAGTGGGCGAAATCGCCAATGCGTAAATGTCATGGATACCGCTAACTTCGCGAAAGCATAATTCCATTAGTTTTCGATCAAATTTCATAATTTTTGTGGCGTTATCAGAAAAAGATTCTCTATCATTTCATAAGAAAAAATAATTTTTTTTTTTTTGAAATTCGTGGACCCTGAGAACGAGTTTTAGAGAGACCCCTTGGACCCCCAAAGGGTTAAAGGAGGGGTCTGGGATAGTGACAGTTGGGAGGGACTTATTCTCAGCTGTTGTATCTGAGTGCCTCTGCAAAGACAGTGATTATGTATGAGTGAGGTGAAAGTGTTGAATGATGATGAAAGTATTTTCTTTTTTGGGATTTTCTTTCTTTTTGGGTCACCCTGCCTCGGTGGGAGACAGCCGACTTGTTGAAAAAACTAAACCCAAATAATCAGAGATGCAAGACATTAATAAAGTCAAATCAGGGAAAGAATTATCAGCTAAAGGATGCAAATTATAATAACCACAAAAAAGGCATAATCTATATGATGCAAAGTACACTAAGGAAGAGTCTATAACATTATCTAACTAGGCATACACTTCACACTTCAATGCCCCATAAAAATGTAATGCCTCATTATTTTCTAGTTATCTTTTCACGGTTAAGTTTTTGACACTAGAAGATTATAGTAATAGTAGCCAGAGTGAAGGCGTGAAAAAAAGGGGCCAGAAATGGATTTTTCAAATTTCTTACATTCACCTTGAATATTGTAATAAAATAGAGCTTGTATTTGCTCCTAAAATTAATTTGCACAGATGAAAAGACAACTTTGCAACAGTTCAGTCCATTCAGGAAGGACAAACTTTTACTGTTTTCAAATTTGTGGGTGACTTAAAACATATACCACCCATAGTATTACAACTAGTATTTTATTTGGACAAAACAAGTTTAGTACAATGCAGTGTATAGTACCATATTTTCCATCACCTAAGAAATACCTTTGCACAAAATTCTCCCTATTTTTGGAAAATTAAAAAAAAATCAGCGTATATGTAGAGGCATCCCTACAAATTTGTGGGGTCTTATATTCCTAGAGCCACCTCAAAAGTTGAAACTACAAATAATACATTAACTCTTCATAAATTGTGTTTCAGATTTAGGTTCATTTTGAGTCAATATATCCAATATATCACTCTACTCTAGTTAATATTGACATTAATATGCAATAATAAACAGAATATTATTTCAGTAAGAGACAGTCATTGAGCCGGAAAAAATGTTGGATAATTGAATCTAATTGATAGTTGCCCTGCAGTAAAGACACTCCATAATCAAAATCCACTAATACAGAAACCTGAGAATTTGTAGGACAAACTGTGCTCTGTCACCATCATTACTTTATGTTAGTACTCAGGACATTAGACACCAAAAGGTGGCAGTGTGTGGTGGCATGTTGTGGAGGGTGGCACTGTATGTACTGACATGTTGTGGAGGGTGGCAGTGTGTGTGGTGATTTGTTGTACAGGGTGGCAGTGTGTGTGGTGATTTGTTGTACAGGGTGGCAGTGTGTGTGGTGACATGTTGTACAGGGTGGCAGTGCATGTGGTGACATGTTGTACAGAGTGGCAGTGTGTGTGGTGACATGTGGAGGGTGTGGGTGTGTAGTGACATGTGGAGGGTATGTGTGTGTAGTGACATGTGGAGGGTGTATGTGTGTAGTGACATGTACAGGGTGGCAGTGTGTGTGTAGTGACATGTGGAGGGTGGCAGTGTGTGTGTAGTAGTGACAGTGGAGGGTGGCAGTGTGTGTGTGTAGTGACATGTTGTACAGGGTGGCAGTGTGTGTAGTGACATGCTGTACAGAGTGGCAGTGTGTGTGTAGTGACATGTTGTACAGGGTGGCAGAGTGAGTGAGTGAGTGAGTGTGTGTGTGTATACTCACCTAGTTGTACTCATCTAGTTGTGGTTGCAGGGGTCAAGTCACAGCTCCTGGCTCCGCCTCTTCACTGGCCGCTACTCGGTCACTCTACCCGCTCTATGAGCTTTATCATACCTCTCCTTAAAGCTATGTATGGATCCTGCCTCCACAACATCACTTCCCAGACTATTCCACTTCCTGACAACTCTGTGACTGAAGAAATACTTTCTAACATCCCTGTGGTTCATCTGAGTCTTCAACTTCCAACTGTGACCCCTTGTTGCTGTGTCCCACCTCTGGAACATTCTGTCTCTGTCCACCTTGTCAATTCCTCTCAGTATTTTATAAGTCGTTATCATATCCCCACTCTCTCTCTCCTGTCTTCCAGTGTTGTCAGGTCAATTTCCCGTAACCTCTCCTCGTAGGACATACCCCTTAGCTCCAGGACCAGTCTTGTTGCAAACCTTTGCACTTTCTCTAGTTTCCTTACATGCTTGGCTAGGTGAGGGTTCCAAACTGACACTGCAATACTCCAGTATGGGCCTAATATACACAGTGTACAGGGTCCTGAATGACTCCTCATTAAGATGTCGGAATGCTGTTCTTAGGTTTGCTAGATGTCCGTATGTTGCAGCAGTTATTTGGTTGATGTGCGCCTCAGGAGATGTGCCCGGTGTTATACTCACCACAAGATCCTTTTCCTTGAGTGAGGTTTGTAGGCTTTGGCCCCCTAGACTGTACTCCGTCTGTGGTCTTCTTTGCCCTTCCCAAATCTTCATGACTTTGCACTTGGTGGGGTTGAACTCCAGGAGCCAGTTGCTGGACCAGGCCTGCAGCCTGTCCAGATTCCTTTGTAGTTCTGCCTGGTCCTCATCCAATTGGATTCTTCTCATCAGATTCACATCTGCTAACAGGGACACACTGTGTGTGTGTGTGTTCTCACCTAATTGTGGTTGCAGGGGTCGATACTTTACTCCTGACCCTGCCTCTTCACTGACCGCTACTAGGTCCTCTGTCTCCCTGCTCCATGAGCTTTATTATACCTCGTCTTAAAGCTATGTATGATTCCTGCCTCCACTACATCATTTGCTAGACTGTTCCACTTCCTGACAACTCTATGACTGAAGAAATACTTCCTAACATCCCTTTGACTCGTCTGAGTCTTCATCTTTCAATTGTGACCCCTTGTTTCTATGTCCCCTCTCTGGAACATCCTGTCTCTGTCCACTTTATCTATTCCATGCAGTATTTTGTATGTCGTTATCATGTCTCCCCTAACCCTCCTGTCCTCCAGTGTCATCAGGCCGATTTCCCTTAACATTTTTTCATAGGACATTCCCTTTAGCTCCGGAACTAACCTTGTTGCAAACCTTTGCACTTTCTCTAATTTCTTGATGTGCTTGATCAGGTGTGGGTTCCAAACTGGTGCTGCATACTCCAATATGGGCCTGACATACACAGTGTACAGTGTCTTGAACGATTCCTTACTAAGGTATTGGAATGCTATTCTCAGGTTTGCCAGGCGCCCATATGCTGCACCAGTTATCTGGTTGATGTGTTCTTCCGGAGATGTGCTCGGTGTTATACTCACCCCAAGATCTTTCTTCCTGAGTGAGGTTTGCAGTCTTTGGCCACCTAGCCTATACTCTGTCTGCGGTCTTCTTTGTCCTTCCTCAATCTTCACGACTTTGCATTTAGCGGGGTTAAATTGGAGAAGCCAGTTGTTGGACCACATGTCCAGCCTGTCCAGGTCTCTTTGTAGTCCTGCCTGATCCTCGCGCGTGCATGCAGTGACATGTGTAGGGTGGCAGTGTGTAGTGACATGTGGAGGGTGGCAGTGTGTAGTGACATGCAGAGGGTGGCAGTGTGTAGTGACATGCGGAGGGTGGCAGTGTGTAGTGACATGCGGAAAGTGGCAGTGTGTAGTGACATGCGAAGGGTGGCAGTGTGTAGTGACATGCGGAGGGTGGCAGTGTGTAGTGACATGCGGAGGGTGGCAGTGTGTAGTGACATGCGGAGGGTGGCAGTGTGTAGTGACATGCGGAGGGTGGCAGTGTGTAGTGACATGCGGAGGGTGGCAGTGTGTAGTGACATGTGGAGGGTGGCAGTGTGTAGTGACATGTGGAGGGTGGCAGTGTGTAGTGACATGTGGAGGGTGGCAGTGTGTAGTGACATGTGGAGGGTGGCAGTGTGTAGTGATAGTGCAGAGGGGTGGCACCACATGCCACCCTCCCCACAAATTACTTGCAGTATACACATGTTAAATTTTACTGTAGATAAATTAGTATAGTGCCCAGACATGGCACTAAACAATACAATTGCTATAGTAACAATGTGTGCGCACGTACATGCACACGCACGTGTGGTATGGTGGCCAGTGACACAATGACTCCTCCCCCAGGTGTGACACATCATTATTGTCCCTCGTAGTAGCCTCACTTTTAGTGCCCAAGGTCTTTTAAGTTTTTATCATTTGAAATTTTAGCTGCCCTCCCCCCTCACTTCTTTTTTGACTCAAATCTTAACACCCTCAGCCTCTATGGTTACCCTCAGCCTCTGCCATTGTGTAGACCTTATGGGTTTAGCACTTTCCTGTGAATATACAATAGGACCCCGTATCCGTGGGTCTGATATCCATGGTTTCTGATATCCATGGTTTACCATGGCCCAAAAATAACCCTTAATTTTGCTTAATAATGGCTTCAAAGTAAAAAAGTAGTGATAGTGGAAGTTCTTCAAAGCCTAAGAGAAGCCATGAAGTCTTTCCATCAGCAAAAAAGTGATAATTCTCCACTTATTGTGCATAATTTATCAAACTTTATAATAGGTATGTTATTTTTTTTTTATTATTAACACATTGGCCGATTCCCACCAAGACAGGGTGACCCGAAAAAGAAAAACTTTCATCATTCCTTCCATCACTGTCTTGCCAGAGGGGTGCTTTACACTACAGTTATAAAACTGCAACATTAACACCCCTCCTTCAGAGTGCAGACACTGTACTTCCCATCTCCAGGACGCAAGTCCGGCCTGCCGGTTTCCCTGAATCCCTTCATAAATGTTACTTAGCTCACACTCCAACAGCACGTCAAGTATTAAAAACCATTTGTCTCCATTCACTCCTATCAAATACGCTCAGGCATGCTTGCTGGAAATCCAAGCCCCTCGCACACAGAACCTATTTTAACCCCTCCCTCCAACTTTTCCTAGGTTGACCCCTACCCTGCCTTCCCTCCACTACAGATTTATACACTCTCGAAGTCATTCTGTTTCGTTCCAGGACATATATAAAGGGTTCGCTACTATCCGCAGAAGGTCCTTGGAACGCATCCCCCATGGATTCAGGGGTCCTACTGTAGTATGGTTTTTACATTTACTGTCGTAACTTCCCATTGAAATCTTTTTGACATGGACCACATAATATACATAATATACAGTGGACCCTCGGTTTTCATACAGCTCCCAACTCGAACATTTATGTAAGTGTATTTTTGTAAGTGCTTTTGTAAGTGTATTATTGGGGGTCTGAAACAACTAATCTAATTTACATTCGTCCTTACAGGAACAAATTTGTTTGGTAACGGCACTCAAACAGCATTCTGGAAAGAATTATCGACGAAAACCGAGGGTCCACTGTGTCTTTCAAAAACCCATTCACTGGCAGATCCACTCCTAAATATTTGAACACATTCATTTCCTCCATACCCCCCCTCCTTCAAATCTGATATGCAATTTTCCATTTCCTAAATTGTTTGTTACTTTCATCACCTTGCTTTTTTTCTATGTTCACTTTTATTTTCCTTCTTTTATACACCCTCCCAAATTCGTCCACCAGCTTTTGCAACTTCTCTTCAGAAACTCCCCAAAAGCACAGTGTCTTTGGCAAAAAGTAACTGTGATAGAAAGTGGGATTTGTCATAATTGCTTTTTGCTGATGACATTGTGCTATTGGGATATTCTGAAGAGAAACTGCAAAGGTTCTGAAGAGAAGTTGCAAAGGTTGGTAGATGAATTTGGGAGGCTATGTGAAAGGAGGCAATTAAAAGTGAACATAGGAAAGAGCAAGATGATGAGGGTAATATTCAATTTTGAAAATGGATACAGTGGACCCTCGGTTTTCGTTCAAAATTCTTTCCAGAATGCTGTTCAAGTGCTGTTACCGAACGAATTTGTTCCCATAAGGACAAATGTCCTAGGTGTTTTTTTTTCTGTCTCATAAACATAAAAGATTTCAGGTACATCTTGCTACTTCTACTTACACTTAGGTCACACTACACATTCATGTACAAGCATATATACACCCCTCCGGGTTTTCTTCTATTTTCTTACTAGTTCTTGTTCTTATTTCCTCTCTCCATGGGAAAGTGGAACAGAATTCTTCCTCCGTAAGCCATGTATGTGTGTCTTAAGAGGCGACTAAAATGCCGAGAGGAAGGGGCTAGTAACTCCTTCTCCTGTATATATTACTAAATGTAAAAGGAGAAACTTTCGTTTTTCCTTTTAGGCCACCCTGCCTCAGTGGGAAACGGCCAATGTGTTGAAAGAAAGAAAAGGACAAATGTAAATTAGATTAGTCGTTTCAGACCCCCAAAAATACACTTACGAAAGCTCTTACAAAAATACATTTACATAATTGTTCGAGTTTGGAGGTGAACGAAAACCGAGGGTCCACTGTATTTGGATATCAGATTTGAAGGAGGGAGTATGAATGAAGTGTGTGTGTTCAGATATTTGGGAGTGGACTTGTCAGCAGATGGGTCTATGAAAGATGAAGTGAACCACAGAATTAATGAGGGGAATAAAAATGGGTGGTGCATTGAGGAGTCTGTGGAGACAAAACATTATCCATGGAGGCAACATGGGGAAGGTATGAGAGTATAGTGGTACCAACACTCTTATATGAGTGTGAAGCATGGGTTGTGAATGTTGCAACAATAAGGATGTTGGAGGCAGTAGAGATGATGCGTCTGAGGACTATGTGTGGTGTAAATATTATGCAGAGAATTTGTAGCTTGGAGATTAGGAGGTGCAGTTACTAAAAGTATTATCCAGAGTGGTGAGGGGTTGAGGTGGTTTGAACATTTATAAAGGATGGAGCAAAATAGGATGACTTAGAGGGTGTATAAATCTGTAGTAGAGTAAAACCGGGGTAGGGGTCACCCTAGAAAAGGTTAGTGGGGGTAAAATTTTGTGTGTGAGAGGCTTGGACATCCAGCAGGCATGTGTGAGCATGTTTGATAGGAATGGAGGCATATGGTTTTCCGGACTTGACAAGCTGTTGGAGTGTGAGCATCATAACATTTTGTGTTGAGATTCAGGAAAACCAGTCAGCTGGACTTGAGTCCTGGAGGTGGGAAGTACAGTGATTGCACTTTGAAGGAGGGGTGGGGATATTTGTAGTTTGGAGGGGCATGTGAACTGTAGTATTTGTGCACCTCTGGCAAGAAAGTGATAGTGAATGATAGTGAAGGATTCTTCTTTTTCAGATCAATACCTTGGTGGGTGACAGCCAGTGTTAAAAAAAATGTGTACATGACGAGAAATACAATAATAAATATTTGTTGTTCACAGGAAGTGAAGATGTCTTTAGCAATGGACCGAATGCCACGAGAAATGACCAACTTGGACAGGATTTACAACAGAAATATTAATGAAGGCAACACTAAGTACAAGACACTGCGAGAGGTGCGCAAAGGAAACACAAAACGAAGAGTTGATCAGTTTGAGAACTGGTAGGACAACCTGTTCTTAGGGGGTAAACTGTGCCTAGGTAGTAATAACTGCTAACTAAAAATTATTGCAATTTTTAGCTATATATGCACAATTGAACTTCATTTTATAGTGCTTGCAATGATTTGCACAAATTGCTAAGTGTACATTACTGTATAATACTGTATTTACAAAGGAACTAAACCTGTATATAGGTGATTCAGTTGAAAAAATCTTTTGAAGTATATTAATCAGTATAAAATAATTATCTATGATACATAACTCAATATTTGGTAAGTGTCCAAGAAAAACCCAAGTTCTTGGGAAATTTAAAGTCCTTTAGAAGTGAAGACTCTTGTAACATTTCACATGTATAGAAACTCTTGATATACTTCAAAATAATTATGTACTGTATTGAAAAGCAAGTGGTAATCAGTATGGGACATATGGTGCATATGCTTTAAAGGAATCATAATGTTACAACAACTATTTATGTCATTAAGATGACATATGAAACCTAAGTAGAAAATTATCAGAATTCAAAAGAATATGAAGCCAAATGTTACACAAAAAAGTAAAAAATAAATAAGATATGTAAAATTGCAGCAGGATTGGATCCAAATGACATACTGCTGACAATAGTGAAAAAATGTGTGAATTTCAGAACAAGCTTAGTGCTTCCCATGAATAATAAAAAAAAAGAAGTGTATAAATTTGGGGTAGAAGGTAAAGAGGTTGTCCCAGGATGGTTGGAGGGGGAGAGTACAAGAGGCTTTAGCATCCAGCAGGTTTGTATTGTATTAGCATCATACCTAAGGGGCATTACCAATAGACCCCTAGCTGTCTTTAAGAGGGAAGTGGATAAGATGCTACTGTCAGATCCTAACCAGCCAGGCTGTGGTTTGTGTTGGAATGTCTAGGGACAGCTGTAACAGCTTGGTTAATCAGACCCTGATTCACCAGGAGGCCTGGTCAGGACTGGGTTGTGGGGACATTAATTAACCTTCGCAACAGTCATCAGCCAGACTTCAGGTAGATTGGTCAAATTGAAAGCCCCTTTTTTGTCCACATGTATGATAAAATATAAAACAATTTAATCTTTTAGAAAAATATTTTCTACCATTTTAAAGTAAATAAATAAAAAAAAAAGGCAAGATTTAATGTGATACAGTACCTAAATACAGAGGAGCAGAGTTGAACGTCTGAGCCAACTTTGAGACTCAAACTGACCCAATTCCTGGCTATTTTACTAGTATGCTTTCCATATTATCCATTTAATGAAAAGAACTGCCCATTCAATCACCAAAACTAGCCTATTAAGTACTTAGAAATTAGAAATTTACACTATTTACTACAAATTCCAATTCAAAGAGGGTCCAAAACAGTGTAGGCACTCCAGCCACTAAAAAAATCTTCCCTTGTTCATTAATCACATTCCCGAGCCTGTGTAACACTTGCCCTCCATTTTGAATCCACCATAACACAAAAAACCCTTGTAGGTTTAGCACTTTTTTATTATAATAATAACAAAGAAATGGATGTCCTTTTCCCTATTTTTTAACTAATAAACCATTATGGTTTAGGCCATCCCAATAATTGATGCAGATGTAGTAAAAATACATATGAGAGACTGGGGGAGGGGGAAGGACCTCTACCCTTTCCCAGGAAAATCCAACACTTCTGCCACTGAGGCCTCTTGCAGGCCACTTCCAGTCTTAAACCAACCAAAATCTTCTCCACATCACTAATATGCATTCTAGTCTATTTCCACTAAGAAACAGCCAATAAAACCATGAAAACCACCCTAAAGAATGCTCTAAAGTTGTTACTTAAACTCACACACAGGAGTCAGAGTTTAGTGTTTACATCATGTACTTTGTGATACTGAGTGCACCAATCACACATTCATTCTCTCACATCCAGGCCAAAATTTCCTGTTCACAGCAAATCTGAGGACACTGTTAATTATGCATACGTATTAGTATGTCATTGACAATGATTGCTCTAGTAGTATATGATGGACAGCCTATGGGCTTGTATTAATTAAAAAAGTAAACAAGAAAATACATCAGCAGGCGTAGGTTAAATATACAAATTGACAATTATTATAATCATACAGCATTGTACAAATTGACAAGGAAGGTACCCTAGGTAACTGGCCACAAGTACGAACTTTAGACTTGTCAAAATGTTTTCATCATAAACAGTGGTAGATCAGTACAACAAGAGGCAGCAAGTGCTACAACCACTGGAAATTTTTAAAACTTTACCACAGACAAAATACTGAAGATGGAAAACCACAGGCTTACCTCAGCTTTTGTAACAACAAACAGGTAATAATAATGTATCTGGTATTTCATGAAGATTAAAAGTGGCAGAAAGTTCTTGTTCTGTGTTTCAATGCATCGTGTACATTTATATGCAGTACTGTAGTAGTACAGTATTGTGCACAAGAGAATGAAAGAGCATGTGTATATTACAGAGTAAATTTACCTTACTGTAATTGAAAAACCTGTGTAGTACAGTAGTAACCTTTCTGAAAATTTTTGAAATATACTATACAGTATAGTGTGTGTATACTGCACTGGTCACAATTGGCAACATTCTAGGTTTTATGTAGTGGTAAGCAATTATGTTGTACTAAATACATATGTGACTTCTTATTTTGTTTGTTTACAGTATTTATGGATTGAAAGTTCATATTCCAGTAAATATGACTGATACAACAATTAATCCTTTCACTGTCCAGCTCCCAAAATGAAATTTGTTCTCAATGTTAAAAAAAAAAAAAAAAAATCTGAAATGGTAGAAAATCTTTTTCTGGATGTAATGACACCAAAAGTATGAAGTTTGATGGAACTACAGAATTATGCAGATGCAAGTTAACCGTCTCAGCGAAATTTACGCACCGATGATTTCACCCACTTTAGAGTCCTATTTTAAGCCAATTCTGTTGTTCCAGTCAACCAAATTCTTAGCTATTTCGCTAGTATGCCTTCCAATCTATCGACTGAGCACAAGAAACTGCCTATTGAACTATTGCAGCTAACCTATAATCAGTTTGGTAATTTGGCCAATTTCACCCAAAATTAAAAAAAGACCAATTTAAAAATCAAGTCCATAATAAACAATGTAGACATTCTTGGCCCTAAAACATTTCCTCTGTTCGTTAATCACATCCCAAAGCCTCTCCTATATTACACTTGCTTTCCATTTTGAATTCTTATTCACACAAAAATAGAAGATTTACTCTTGGATAATATAATATAACCAGGAATGATTGGTCATAGTTTAAGAGCATCCCAATAATTGAATCAGATCTATTAAAATTCCATAAAATAGACTGGAGGGTGTAAGGGAGGCCTTACCAGTCCTTTGGAATATCAGCAAAAAAAAAAAAAAATATTTCCAGTACTTTGAGCTCAATTTCAAGCAAGTACAGTGGTTAACGCACCGGATACGATACAGATTCTGCTACTGACTCTTGCCCTGGCAGGTCATAGCAGCTCTGACTCTCCAGTCTCCCTACGATCCCCGTTGGGGAGGGGAACCTTTACCTGATCCACGATGGCTCACAGAGTGAAAATCAAGGCTAAGGACTCTTCAACCACTGATGCTTCCAAGCTTGCCCTTGCAACTGCCCTCAAAAGCAGTTTGCAGTTGAAATTCTTAGGAATTATCACTCTACACGAAGCCTTCCTTGTCACCTTCATCAGTGATGAGTTAGTTTGATATCTTTATTATGCACCTGTGGGCGGTAGTCAAAAGATTACAGAGGTACATAATGGGTCCAGGGACTGGACCTCAAAGTTTGATAGCTGAGCAAGTTACAAAGGTAATGAACTCAGATGGTCACAATCATGACAAGTTACAAAGGTATTTGCAGATTACAGAGGTATATATAGGGTCCAGAGACTGGGCCCCAAAGTTTTGATAGCTGAACAAGGTACAATGGTAATTAATTCACTAGTTACAAGGTAATGAATCATGTAAGTAAATTTACTTACGTCTGTACATGGTTGCACTCATGAACAAATTATAAAGCAATGAGCAATCTATTAGTCTACACCCAGCCACAACTGTAATGAGTTATTGGTGCAAATTTTAATTGTTGGGTCACACACACACACACTATACATATACACATACACACGCATACATGTATATACATACACACATACACATACACACATGTACATACACACACACACACACACGTGTCAATGCTTTATTTACAGGGAGCAAAGTCAGGGTATTTTTCCAGAATGGTCTGTAATATACCACTGTGGATAAAATACTTTGACATATCTTGAACATTTCTGAATGAGTAGTCTCTGAATTCATTAATTTTATCGCACTCCAGTACATAATGACGCAGGGTGTGACAATAATCCAACTGGCAAAGTTTACATCTTGTTTGGTCTACATCTGGTGGTGGTGATTTAACCTGCCAAAGATACTTGTAACCCAGCCGGAGGCGGGCGGTAGTGACATCCAAGAGTCTGCTTATTTTGTTGGATGCACAAAATAAGCAGACTCTTGGATGTCACTCAGTGATGAGGAAGCAGAAAAAGTACTCTCACCACCTGCTATCAAGACCCTTGATGATCAAGGCTTTGCTCTTTCAACATCGCCATTTATGAGAGCAAAACGATCCGTGTTTATGAAACGACTTGACAAACTCATCACCTCCATGACTACCGACGAAATCAAGCAATCAATTGAAGATCTCAATGACTGGGCTGAACTAGAAGCTGTAATCAAGATCCCCAATGCTTCCTCAATGCTGAAAATCACGTTTATAGACGTGAATATGGCTGCCAGAGCTCTCTCAGATGGTCTTGCCGTCTCATACTACTACATCAACCCTGGTCAACTTGAACCTGAACGTTTCAAGCAAATTTCACCTTGCTGGACATGCTTTTCCTACAGTCATTCTACCAACGATTGTCACGTGAAGAACAAGAAGATATGTTCCACCTGCGGGTCTGAAGGTCACGACTTTCGTTCCTGCACCTCCACTACTGCTCCTACCTGCATCAACTGTAAAAGTGATCATCATACTCTGGCAGCCAAATGTCCTGTTCGAAAGGAGATCCTTTCCAAGAAATTAAAGGAAGACCTTAAGAAAACACCAGGCAACTCTCCAACTTATGCTGCAATAGCCAAACTCCAGTCTACTACCGCCAAGATCCTGCAAGCCACTCAGCAGCCGCCACCGCCACCACCACCACCAGTACCACCCGCCTCGCCTCTGCCTGACGACATCTCCACGAAGATTTATTACTGCATGATGTTTGCTCACATGACCAACGCAGCTCAACCAGGATCCTTCAACACATCGATAAACAAACTTCTTGCCCTCAACAACATGCCAGCATTCAACTTTCCAACAAGTCCTCCTTCAGCTGAGATTTTAAAGATAATTCCAAAAGTCGTCAGTTTTGCTGCACCAGATGACTTGCAAGAATTGCTGCTTGAAGATGACGCTCCCTCTACACCAGCCTCCACCAATGAGAGTTCACCTCCACCTCACACCACCACCACTACCGAGAACCAATCAGCTGCCTCCTTGCCAGTCTCGCCACAACAACCTTCCACCAATGAGAAGCATTCATCTCCTACTACTTCGAACCAATCAGAGACTTCGTCTTCCAGCACTTCCACTCCGTCACTACCACCATGCACCATGCATGGTGTCAGATATTGGACTACTCGACAATTTTTCACAACAATGATGCCCACTGAGCTTAATCAACGTCTCCATGAAGGAACTGTCAAGTTCACCTGTACTGCCACTCCACTCAAAACCATCAACGACATTATACGTGAACTTCAACATCCTATGTTTCAACGTCCAATTAAACTGAAACATATCTCACTAAGACAGTTCGAATCACTCGTCAATGGAACGTATCAGTGATTTCTCCACCACATCACTGTGCAGTGTGCCTGCCTTCTCGACCTTGCCTGCCTGCTCTGCCACCCTGCCGCCCTCCTCGCTCACATGAGCCAGCACTACCGTCCGCCACCCTGCTGAGTCATCGCTTGCAGTACATCCGTACCACCTGCTCCACAGTGGTTGGGCCATTGATCTTTCATTCCCTCCTCGCCTCCACCATCTCATCCTTTTCCAGAATTTCCATCCTTCCCCATCCTTCTTCCTTCCCCATCTCCTCGATTCTTCGGCCATAAAGAAGAAGTGGTTAACGGCCATAATTCGTTCCAGAATGCTGTTCAAGTGCTGTTACTGAACAAATTTATTAACATAAGGAATAATGTAAATTAGATTAGTCCTTTTGGACCCCCAAACATACACTTACAAAAATACACTTACATAATTGTTAGTGTTTGGAGCAGGCCGTTAACCGGGGGTCCACTGTACTTCCATTACTGAAACTAATCAAAATCATCTCTATTTCGGTATTGTCTTCCATTCTATGAAATGATACCAAGACACAGCCAATAAAACCACTCAAAAAAACACTGCAAATTCGCTATTTTTTGTTTTTCCAATCATGCACCACATGGGGCAGGATTTTTTTTTTATACAGTGTATATACAATTATCACACAGACCCATTCTCTCATATCTAAGCCAAAATTTACCACTCACAGCAAAAAGGTTAAAGGCACAGGTTCTAGGCAATATTTTGACAAATTAAATTTTATAAAATATAAAAGGCATTTATTATAGCAATGCTGTAATGAATTTCTAATAAAATTTGTTAGAGCATTTGCATATCTGCATACCTACATATGCCATGCATTTCTTTGCTTTTAAAATAAAAATACAGTGGACCCTTGATAATCATCTATAATCTATTCCAGAAAGTCTGCCGAAATTCAAAATTGACGATTTTCAAAACCATTTTCCCTATAAAAAATAATGTAAATCAAATTAATCCGTTCCAGACACCCAAAAGTATTAAAAAAATATTTTTTTTTTAGCTTAAATATAGATTTACATACAGAAAACAATGAGACATGAACTATAAAACAGTAATAACTTGACACTTACCTTTATTGAAGAGTTGTTGATGTGTGGAAGACGGAAGGAGGGGAGAGGAAGGAGTCTTTTCCTGGGTTACTTCCCTTCTTTGTTTTTTAATGCCACTAGGACCAGGTTGAGAGTCACTGGATCCCTGTCTCACAAAATAACTGTCCAGAAAGGTCTGTTTCTGGCATTTCTTTAAAATGTCCCTAAAATGAGACAAGACATTGTCATTGAACATGTCGCATAACGGCCAGCAACAGCTTTGTCAGGGTGATGCTCCTCTACAAATCTTTCCATCCTATTCCACATTGCACACATCTCCTTAATCTCTGAAGAAAGCAACTTCTTCCCTCTCCCTTCCTCCTCCTCTGAAGCAATTTCCTGAGCTCTGGTGTGTTGTTGTTGCAGATTAAGGTCCAACAGCTCTTCAGTGGTTAGTTCTTCATTGTGGTCCTCCACCAACTCTTCCACATCCTCACCACTAACCTCCAACCCCATGGACATCCCCAATGCCACAATAGTTTCCACAACTGGCATAGGGTTGTCAGGGTCAGCCTCTAACCCTTCAAAATCTTTGTCGAGGACACAATCTGGCCACAATTTTCTCCAAGCAGAGTTCATCGTCCTGGGAGTCACTTCCTTTCCAGAACTCTCTTAGGGTCAATTCAGAGTCTGAGGTTATGTCAAAGCACCTTTGAAACATTGCTTTGGTGTAGAGTTTTTTGAAGTTGGAAATGATCTGCTGGTCCATGGGCTGGAGGAGAGGAGTGGTATTAGGGGGCAAGAACTTCACTCTGATGAACTTAAAATCCTTCACCATTTGTTCTTCCAAGTCTGGAGGATGAGAAGGAGCATTGTCCAATACCAGGAGGCACTTGAGATCTAATTTATTTTACATGAGGTATTTCTTCACACTGGGGCCAAACACTTCATTGAAACAATCAAGGAAAATTTCCCTCGTGACCCATGCCTTACTGTTAGCCTTCCACATCACACACAAATTAGCCTTGGTGACACTATTTCTTGAACACATTGGGATTTTCAGAGTGATACACCAGTAAAGGCTTCACTTTGAAATCCCCACTAGCATTACCACACATGAGAGTTAGCTTGTCATTCATAGGCTTGTGTCCTGGCAGTGCATTTTCCTCCTTCGTGATGTAGGTCCTCTTTGGCATTTTCTTCCAAAAGAGGCCTGTTTCATCACAATTGAACACTTGTTGGGGTTTGAATTGTTCAGCCTCTATGTACCCCTTGAATTCGTGTACAAAATTTTCAGCTGCACATTTGTCAGAACTTGCAGCCTCTCCATGCCTTACAACATTATGTATGCCACTTCGCTTCTTGAAATTTTCGAACCAGCCTTTGCTGGCCTTGAATTCATCTACATCAGCACTTGTTCCAGGACTTTTCTTTACGAGATCGTCATGCAACTGCCTTGCCGTTTCGCAAATTATTGACTGAGTCACACTATCTCCTGCTTACTCTTTTTGTTTGATCCACAAAAGCAACAACTTCTCAACTTCTTCGATTGTTTGCGATCTCTTTTTCATTAGCATATTCACCCCTTTCGCAACATCAGCTTCCTTGATTTCCTTTTTCTTCAACAAGATGGAAGTGATGGTTGAATGGGCCTTCCCATACATCCTGGAGAGCTCCCCCACACACACTCCACTTTCATATTTTTCTATGCTCTCCTTTACTTCTATCGTGTTTCTCACTTTCTTTACCAAAGGGCTGGCACTAGGGAGCTTTCTTTGGGCCCATGGTGGCTTATTTAGCAGTTGCATGCACTAAAACAAATGAAATATTAAGAAATGTATCATATGAAAGGTGTGAGGTGATCGTTACTCGCTGGTAAACAATGGCACACTGATGCTGAATGGTGTTTGTGTGCCTGCGGTCACTGGGAGGCCCGGCGGATTTCATACGACCGCCGATTTTTAAGCTAAGGGACGAAAATAAAGCCAATATTTTGCCGAAAAAAGTTGCCGATCTTCAAGGGTCCACTGTACATACAGCCTCTCCTCACTTGACGACGAAGTTCTATTCCTAAGACCAGGTCGGTAAACGAATTCATCGCTAAGTGAGGAGCACACTATAATGGTAGTGGGTTTGTGCAAATCATCTTTTATATTATTTTAACCCTTTCACTGTTGAGACCCCTGATCACAAACTTGCTCTCAGTGTCAAAAAAATATTCGAAAAAAAATAATTTTTTCTTAATAAAATCTTAAGATTTTTCTGATTGTTTTAAAAGGAAAAAATTGCGATCAGTACTTACTGTGATATAGAGGTGTGAAGTTGACAAAGTGAACCGCTTACGGCAACATCGGCGACTGCCGCTCACTCAGTAATATTTTTACTTTTATTCTGTTTTTCTTTTCTAATATTTTATGTTTTCCAGTAACTTCTGTGGCCTGTGAGACCAATATAATGCATATTGTATATATATATATATACAATAGGGGGGCAATGTGGCAGATGTTGCAGGTGTATGGAATAGGAGGAAGGTTACTGAAAGCAGTGAAGAGTTTTTATGAGGATAGTGAGGCTCAGGTTAGAGTGTGTAGGAGGGAAGGGGACTATTTCCCAGTAAAAGTGGGCCTTAGACAAGGATGTGTGATGTCACCGTGGTTGTTCAATATATTTATAGATGGGGTTGTAAGAGAAGTGAATGCGAGGGTCTTGGCAAGAGGTGTTGGGCTAAAAGATAAAGAAGCAAATACAAAGTGGGAGTTGTCACAGTTGCTTTTTGCTGATGACACTGTGCTTTTGGGAGATTCTGAAGAGAAGCTGCAGAGGTTGGTGGATGAATTTGGTAGGGTGTGTAAAAGAAGAAAATTGAAAGTGAATATAGGAAAGAGTAAGGTGATGAGGATAACAAAAAGAATAGGTGACGAAAGATTGGATATCAGATTGGAGGAGAGAGTATGGAAGAGGTGAATGTATTCAGATATTTGGGAGTGGACATGTCGGCGGATGGGTCTATGAAGGATGAGGTGAATCATAGAATTGACGAGGGAAAAGGGTGAGTGGAGCACTGGAGTCTGTGGAGACAAAGAACCTTGTCCATGGAAGTAAAGAGGGAATGTATGAGAGTATAGTTATACCAACGCTCTTATATGGGTGTGAAGCATGGGTGATGAATGTTGCAACGAGGAGAAGGCTGGAGGCAGTGGAGATGTCATGTCTGAGGTCAATGTGTGGTGTGAATATAATGCAGAGAATTCGGAGTTTGGAAATTAGGAGGAGGTGCGGGATTACCAAAACGATTGTCCAGAGAGCTGAGGAGGGGTTGTTGAGGTGGTTTGGACATGTAGAGAGAATGGAACGAGACAGAGTGACTTCGAGAGTGTATAAATCTGTAGTGGAGGGAAGGCGGGGTAGGGGTCGGCCTAGGAAAGGTTGGAGGGAGGGGTAAAGGAAGTTTTGTGTGCGAGGGCTTGGATTTCCAGCAAGCATGTGTGAGCGTATTTGATAGGAGTGAATGGAGGCATATGGTTTTTAATACTTGACGTGCTGTTGGAGTGTGAGCAAAGTAACATTTATGAAGGGATTCAGGGAAACCGGCAGGCCGGACTTGAGTTCTGGAGATGGGAAGTACAGTGCCGGCACTCTGAAGGAGGGGTGTAAATGTTGCAGTTTTATAACTGTAGTGTAAAGCACCCTTCTGGCAAGACAGTGATGGAGTGAATGATGATGAAAGTTTTTCTTTTTCGGGCCACCCTGCCTTGGTGGGAATCGGCCGATGTGTTAATAAAAAAAAAAAAAATATATATATATCCACTCATTGTATGCAACACAATAACCACACAAATACTGTTATTATATTGTTTACAAAACTTTACACAAACCAACAATTAAAGTTTATTACTATTGTTCTATAACACACACGCACGCACACACACACACACACAGTCACTGGACATTTTCCTAGAAGTGCTGCAGCTTGTGGAACTCTTTGAAACATTGTGTTATGCACAGTGCTGGTTTACACATCTCGCATAAAACAAGTGTCCCTGCATTTTTCTGAGTGGGTTGTTGTGGTTGTGCAGGTTGTGTGTGGGTAGTTGAAGGTGGCCTTTGTTGTGGATGTGCTGAGTCAGCGGCATGGCTACCACCTTGCGGTGCTGTTGGTGCTACATGATGCAATACACCACCACCTGCTGCCACATTTATATTATCCATCCCAATTGTAACATTACCCATTATCCATACCATCTTCCCCACCAACCCTGCCATGTTCCCCACCACCCACATGGAAATAAGTCACTTTGTCTGACTTATTTGGGTTATCCTAAGTTCTCTACAAATATGCTGCTAAGTATGATAATTTATGTAACTGTATTTGTGTATACCGGAATAAACTTAATTATTCTTTGAGACATGGGAAAATATGAGTTTCCTCTTTTGCTGTGGTACAACTCAATAATGAACGAGACAGCCCAGCACCAGAGGTGGAAGGGTGATGGTCGTCTGGGTTTTGAGCACTATTTCTGGTATCCTGGTCATTGCTTTTGGTCACAAACTCCTCAAAACCATAAAATTCATCTTCACTGACACTTCCATCTGTGTTAGAACTATCACTTGGGAAGGGAAGAATCCCAATTCGCCGGGGAGTGAGGTATTCCTTACCGCGAGGCATGGTGAATAAGGCATACTGAATTGGCACTCACACAATGCACTGCGACCTCCCCAATTTTTTTTTATACTGTGCACACCGACCATGCAGACCCATTCTCTCACATGTAGGTCTACCAGCTTTCTCCCGCTAGATTTGAAGCCGCTAAAATTTTGGTGTAATACTACAGCACCAACACTGGCTTTCAAGCTGTAATATTACGGCACCAACAGTGAAAGGGTTAATGTCACCTTTGCACCATTTATAACATTTCTGATATATTTTTAAATGTTTATACAGTAGTGTACTGTGCATTCTAATAAACAGAATACAGGAAATCAGCTCTTATATACATTACAGCCTCTCCTCACTTAACAACAGATAGGGGCCTAAGACCCCATTGGTAAACGATTTCGTTGCTAATCGAGAAATCACCCCTTACTGACACTTCAAAAGTGTCACCACCCAAAATTAAAACATTCAGTTTTATGTTTCCTGGGAAAGTCCTTACAATCTGTTTATTATTAACGGTAATACAACATGAAATAGGTCAATGACTTACTTCCAAGATATTCCATGAAACGTGTGCATAGCTGATTACTTGGGAAATTTGTTTTTTCGAGAAAATCGCACTTTTTCAGTCTTTGCATAGAATAGTTACCCTTCAGGCGTGTTTCGTTTTCTCGATCAATACCTCTCTATATAATGTCAGTTTTTAATAATTTGGGCATTTTTATCATGCTTTTACATTATTTATGTTATACCTATTATTCTGGAATAAATATGATAGGTAGATAACATTTATTGATAGTAATAGTATAATTATACAATATTTTATAGTGGGGTGAAGTGTCACGGAGTATCATGAGTTATTGACACACTGCTCCTTCTCCCTCTGTTGTACCTCTGCCCACTTTGTAATGATGCCACATGTTGAATTAAATACGTATACAGTGGTACCTCGACATACAAGCAGCTCCCAACTCGAACAATTATGTAAGTGTATTTCTGTAAGTGCTTTTGTAAGTGTATTTTTGGGGGTCTGAAACAGATTAATCTAATTTACATTATTCCTTATGGGAACAAATTCATTCGGTATCGGCACTCGAACAGCCTTCTGAAACGAATTAAGCTCGTAACTCGAGGTACCACTGTATTAGAAAAAAAAAATAAAATAAAAATGAAACTCCCTAGGTAGTAGGTTGGTAGACAGCAACTGCCCAGGGAGGTACTACCGTCCTGCCAAGTGAGTGTAAAACGAAAGCCTGTAATTGTTTTACATGATGGTAGGATTGCTGGTGTCTTTTTTCTGTCTCATAAACATGCAAGATTTCAGGTACATCTTGCTACTTCTACTTACACTTAGGTCACACTACACATTCATGTACAAGCATATATATACACACCCCTCTGGGTTTTCTTCTATTTTCTTACTAGTTCTTGTTCTTATTTCCTCTTATCTCCATGGGGAAGTGGAACAGAATTCTTCCTCCGTAAGCCATGCGTGTCGTAAGAGGCGACTAAAATGCCGGGAGCAAGGGGCTAGTAACCCCTTCTCCTGTATATATTACTAAATGTAAAAGGAGAAACTTTCATTTTTCCTTTTGGGCCACCCCGCTTCGGTGGGAAACGGTCGACGTGTTGAAAGAAGAAAGAAAGAAAAATGAAACTCCAACTTCATAACTTTATTTTAATTTGCATAACTCATATATATTACAGAAAACAATAAAAAAGTAAAATATACATACGAGTTAAGATTACAGAAAAATACATTAAATTCACCATCTAACATTGTTACGAAGTGGGAGGAGCTAAATAAGAGGGAGAGGCGAGCAGTAGCATTCAGTATCTGGTGTCGTCATGGGTGTAGGATGTTAGCCGTGGCGCTAATAAAATGTTGTGTTATTATGCTAATACAGTGGTACCTCGACTTACGATATTTTTTCATTCCAGAATGCTGTTCAAGTGTCATTACCAAACGAATTTATCTCCTTAAGAAATGTTGTAAAATAGACTAGTCCTTTTAGACCCCCAAAATTACACTTACAAAAGCATTTAAAAAAATAAACTTACATACAAGGGTGAGTTTGGGGACCATCGTAAGTCGAGGTACCACTGTATTAGTAATAAAGGTTATCTATTACATTTATTCCAAATTGATGTCCGAAACACGATAAATACCCTAGAACTGTAATAAAGACGCTGAAATGAATAATACATGCCATATTATGTGAGTGGGGTAAGTGGCAGAGGCTGGTGCTCTGGGATAAGATCTAAGACAGTAGGCATACTATCAAAGATACGGTACTATGTTCCACAATCAGCTCTCCTTGCACTGTATTATTCACTCATCTACCCTTATCTCACCTATGGAATTTGTGCATGGGGATCAACAACATTCAATCACCTAAGACCACTAATAACCCAGCAAAAGGCTGCAGTCAGAATGATGATAAATTCCCACTCCAGACAGCATACTCCACCAATATTCAAAAGTCTAAAACTACTCACCGTAAAGAACATTCATACATATTCTTGTGCCTACTACATACAGTGGACCCCCGAGTTTCGTAAAAACTTCACTCCTGAAGTCTGCTCAAGTGCCATTACCGAACGAATTTACTCCCTTAAGGAAAAATTTCACGTAGGTTAGTCTATTTCAGACCCCCAAAAATACACTTCCACAAGAACTTACAAAATTATACTTACATAATTGCACGATTTCCGGGGTATTCGTTAACCGAGGGTCCACTGTACATAGAACACTACACTCGAACATAAACCCTCCACTCAAACTTCTCCTCACCAACCTTAACACGATGCACGACCATAACACAAGACACAGATCACTTTTTGATGTTCCCCGTGTCCATATCACACTGTGTAAAAACTCTATGCACATAAAGGGCCCCAAAATTTGGAATTCATTACCAGTAAATACTAAAGTAACCCGGTCTGAACATCAATTTAAGACTTCTCAAAAACCACCTACTCACCCTAAACTAAATACTCAATGCTTAACTTTACCAAAAAATCTCCCAATTACCTAAATCTTAAAACCTCAAAATTAGATGCCCAAAGTTCATACATTACTTAATACTACGTACATGGTAATACTGCCCAAAACAATACTGCCTTACACCCAATTGTAGCATTCTCACACTGTAAACTACTTTCAACAACGCACAATATTTTTTTTTTTTTTTTTTTTTAAAAAGTCGGCCATCTCCCACCGAGGCAGGGTGACCCAAAATGACATAAAATCCCCAAAAAGAAAATACTTTCATCATTCAACACTTTCACCTCACTCATACATAATCATCTTTGCAGAGGTGCTCAGATACTACAGTTTAGATTATTATTATAATCAAATAGAAGAAGCGCTAAACCACAGGGGTCATACAGCACTACAGTTTAGAATAGTCCCTCCAAACTGTCACTATCCCAGACCCCTCCTTTAAAGTGTAGGCATTGTACTTCCCATTTCCAGGACTCAAGTCCGGCTAAATCAATAACCGGTTTCCCTGAATCCCTTCACTAAATATTACCCTGCTCACACTCCAACAGCTTGTCAGGTCCCAAAAATCATTCGTCTCCATTCACTCCTATCTAATACGCTCACACACGCTTGCTGGAAATCCAAGCCCCTTGCCCACAAAACCTCCTTTACCCCCTCCCTCCAACCTTTTCGAGGATGACCCCTACCCCTCCGTCCTTCCCTACATATTTATACGCTCTCCAAGTCATTCTTCTTTGATCCATTCTCTCTAAATGACCAAACCACCTCAACAACCCCTCTTCAGCCCTTTGACCAATACTTTTAGTACCTTCACACCTCCTCCTAATTTCCACACTCCGAATTCTCTGCATAATATTTACACCACACATTGCCCTTAGACAGGACATCTCCACTGCCTCCAGCCTCCTCTTCGCTGCAGCATTTACAACCCAAGCTTCACACCCATATAAGAGTGTTGGTACCACTATACTTTCATACATTCCCTTCTTTGCCTCCAGAGATAACGTTTTTTTGTCTCCACAGATACCTCAATGCACCACTCACCTTTTTTCCTTCATCAATTCTATGGTTAACCTCATCCTTCATAAACCCATCCGCTGACAAGTCAACTCCCAAATATCTGAAAACATTCACATCTTCCATACTCCCTCTCTCCAATGTGATATCCAATTTTTCTTTATCTAAATCGTTTGATACCCTCATCACCTTACTCTTATCTTTGTTCACATTAAACTTTCTACCTTTACACACCCTCCCAAACTCGTCCACTAACCTTTGCAACTTCTTTAGAATCTCCTATAAGCACAGTATCATCAGAAAAAAGTAACTGTCAACTCCCATTTTGTACTTTATTCCCCATAATTTAATCCCACTCCTCTCCCCAACACCCTAGCATTTACTTCTTTTACAACCCCATCTATAAATATATTAAACAACCATGGTGACATCACACATCCCTGTCTAAGACCTACTTTTACCGGGAAGTAATCTCCCTCTCTCCTACACACCCTAACCTGAGCCTCACTATCCTCATAAAAACTCTTTACAGCATTCAGTAACTTACTACCTATTCCAAACACTTGCAACATCTGCCACATTGCTCCCCTATCCACTATCATATGCTTTTTTTAAATCCATAAATGCTATGAAAACTTCCCTACCTTTATCTAAATACTGTTCACATATATGTTTCAATGTAAACACTTGATCTACACATCCCCTACCCACTCTAAAACCTCCTTGTTCATCTGTCTTACCTCTAATTCTTTCAATAATAACCCTACCATACACTATCTGGTATACTCAGTAAACTTATTCCCTTATAATTTTTACAATCTCTTTTGTTACCCTTCCCTTTATATAAAGGAACTATACATGCTCTCTGCCAATCCTTAGATACCTCCCTCTTTCATACATTTATTAAACAAAAATACCAAAAACTCCAACACAATACTATCTCCCCCTGCTTTTAACATTTCTGTCATGATCCTGTCAGTGGTTATATTCCCATAATATAATTTAAATATTTACTATTGGAGAATTAAATATGGAGAATTAAATGCAAAATGGGAGTTGACACAGTTACTTTTTGCTGATGATACTGTTCTTATGGGAGATTCTAAAGAAAAGTTGCAAAGGTTAGTGGACGAGTTTGGGAGAGTGTGTAAAGGTAGAAAGTTAAAAGTGAACATAGATAAGAGTAAGGTGATGAGGGTATCAAACGATTTAAATAAAGAAAAATTGGATATCACATTGGAGAGAGGGATTATGGAAGAAGTAAATGTTTTCAGATATTTGGGAGTTGACGTGTCAGCGGATGGGTTTATGAAGGATGAGGTTAACAATAGAATTGATGAAGGAAAAAAGGCGAGTGGTGCATTGAGATATCTGTGGAGACAAAAAACGTTATCCATGGAGGCAAAGAAGGGAATGTACGAAAGTATAGTGGTACCAACACTCTTATATAAGTGTGAAGCATGGGTTGCAAATGCTGCAGCGAGGGGGAGGCTGGAGGCAGTGGAGATGTCCTGTCTAAGGGCAATGTGTGGTGTAAATATTATGCAGAAAATTCGGAATGTGGAAATTAGGAGAAGGTGTGGAGTTACTAAAAGTATTTGTCAGAGGGCTGAAGAGGGGTTGTTGAGGTGGTTTGGTCATTTAGAGAGAATGGATCAAAGTAGAATGACTTGGAGAGCGTATAAATCTGTAGGGGAAGGAAGGCGGGGTAGGGGTCGTCCTAGAAAAGGTTGGAGGGAAGGGGTAAAGGAGGTTTTTTGGGCGAGGGGCTTGGACTTCCAGCAAGCATGTGTGAGCGTGTTAGATAGGAGTGAAAGGAGACGAATGGTTTTTGGGACATGACGATCTGTTGGAGTGTGAGCAGGGTAACATTTTGTGAAGGGATTCAGGGAAATCAGTTAATTGATTTAGTTGGACTTGAGTCCTGGAAATGGGAAGTACAATGCCTGCACTTTAAAGGAGGGGTCTGGGATAGTGACAGCTGGGAGGGACTATTCTCAGCTGTCGTATCTGAGCTCCTCTGCAAAGACAGTGATTATGTATGAGTGTGGTGAAAGTGTTGAATGATGATGAAAGTATTTTCTTTTTGGGGATTTTCTTTCTTTTTGGGTCACCCTTCCTCGGTGGGAGACGGCCGACTTGTTGGAGAAAAAAAAAAAAAAATTACTATTGACATAACCTGCAAAATACTTTCAACTTGTCCCAATGTAATATCCCTTGATTGTTAATTTGAGTAAACTTATTGTCTGCTATAAATAAAAACAGATGTACAACTTAAACTATGATCAATTTCTCTAGTATTAAGTAGTCTGTAAGCCATTAAATTTAGTCTGCCCATAATGCCATGGCATGATAGTGGCTCTCTCTGCACTGCAACTCATTATATTGTATGTAATTTCATAATCTCAATGTAAACTTGCACTGAAATAAAAATTTGTATTGCATTTGTCCAAGATGTAAACGGTGTTTTTATCAGGGGAAACACTCCTAGATCACTCGTTATAAGAAAAAAACGCAAAAATAGCGTTATTAGAATAATAATTTATAATAATTAATCGATCTGGAGCGCTTTAAATGTGAAGTATTTTGTATAGGTTTGGTAGCTGACATTTAAAGCACTCCAGAGCGATTATTATTATTTATTATTATTATTACTACTATCGACATAACTTGTTCATAGATTTTAATAATTTCTTAAGCTGCCACGATACACCGAGAATGTAAACACACATACGAACACACCAAGACTAGTCCCGGAGCTAAGGGGTATTTCCTACGAGGAGAGGTTAAGGGAAATCGACCTGACGACACTGGAGGACAGGAGAGATAGGGGGACATGATAATGACATATAATATACTGAGAGGAATTGACAAGGTGGACAGACAGAGAATGTTCCAGAGATGGGACACAGCAACAAGGGGACACAGTTGGAAGTTGAAGACTCAGATGAATCACAGGGATGTTAATATTTCTTCAGTCACAGAGTGGTCGAGAAGTGGAATAGTTTGGGAAGCGATGTAGTGGAGGCAGGTTCCATACATAGCTTTAAGAAGAGGTATGATAAAGCTCATGGCGCAGGGAGAGTGACCCAGTAGCGGCCAGTGAAGAGGCGGGGCCAGGAGCTATGACTCGACCCCTGCAACCACAACTAGGCGAGTACAACTAGGTGAGTACCAGCTAACCCCTTTACTGTAAACTTATCTACTTTTTCCATTTTCCTCTTGTTTTCCAAGTGCTGCTGCACTTCTAACTCTATCTTCTACTATGGGATGCACAATAAAGTACAAATTTATAGATGAAATGTGTAGTCTTGGAGATTGTTTGATGCTGAGATGCATCACTAACCCCTTTACAATGAACTTTTTATTTTTCCATTTTCCTCTTGGAAGAGGAAAAACAACAGGAAATTTGTACAAATATGTAGTCTTGGAGACTGAACGCTAATGTACTGAGTGGCTGTAAAAAGGAGATTAAGATGCTTGATGCTGAGATGCTGCGCTGCCTGTTCATGACCCAAGTAACTCCGAGTTGTCGGTAAATGAGTACGTTGGTAAGTGAGGAGAGGCTGTATTTAGGTATGCATACTGGTCAGAGCCCATCGTTAGCGAGTCATCGGTAAACGAGTACATCGCTAAGGGAGGAGAGGCTGTACATTTGTAATTTTCCACCACAACTCGGGAAATAATCTTCAGTTTTACTTTCAAATTATATGTTTATTACCTCAAAATGTGCCGGATTAGTACTGTAAGCAGTAAAGATAAATTTTATTTTAATGTATATTGGGGCACAGACCGCATTCTTAAAATTATACGCTATTCAATTTACAGAATGCTGTGAAATGTTTCTGCTATTAAAATTTAACATTGGTATAGTTTAAAGTCATCACACTTTCATACTCTACATTAACCCTTTCAGGGTTATTGACGTACTTGTACGGCTTACGCGCTGGGGTTATTGACGTACTAGTACACATAAATTCTAGCGTCTTCAAATTAAGCGCGAAATGGCTGGTAGGCCTAGTAGTGAGAGAATGGGTCTGTGTGGTCAGTGTGCGCAGTAGGAAAAAAAATTGGGTACCCAGTGGTGCATTGTGGGAACACCATTTCAGTCCACCTTGTCCGCCATGCCTCGCAGCAAGAAACACCTTACTCCTCGGCGAATTGGGACATTATTATTCCCCAGTGACAGTTCTAACAGTGATGGGGATGTCAGTGAAGGTGACTTTCAAGGTTTTGACGCGGTTTTGACTGAAAATAATGACCATAATACCGGTAATATTGAGGAAAACCCAGACGACCCTCAGCCTTCCACCTCCAGTGCTGTGGCATCTTTTTCACGCTCAATTGTACCAGAACGAAAGAGGAAACTCTTATTTACTCATATCCCAGACTCTAATGTGAGCAATGGTGATGATAGTGATAGTGAATATGAACTCCAAGCTCTTCAAAACAGTTCCAGTAGCGAGAATGGAGCAGAATATTCTCCAGTGAAGCGTCAGTATATACGACGGTATATGCACTCTGGTAGCGTGCCATATGCTGTTCCAAGGGGAAGGAGTACATCCCATGGGCGTACAACACTAAGTGATAGTGAAAATGACAATGATAGTGTTGCAATTGGAATGAGAAATGTGCATCTGTTAGTGGTAGTGGTGGTGGTGCCAGGCACGAGGCACCAGCAGTGGACCATGCTGGCACCAACGCCGCTGAGTCAGCTCAGCTACAACAAAGCCAACCCTCACAACCACAACCTCCACAACCCCCACAACCACCTGTAAATATCCAGTACCCACCAGCAGACAGCAGACTGCACCTGGGATTGGCAGGAAGCTGACAATTTTATTCCCAGTCCCCATCAGTTTGATGAAAGTCGTTGTGGAATACGCCCATCTTGTCCACTTGGGAACAATGCCACTGAACTGGAATGCTTTGAATTATTCTTTGATGAACCCCTGATGGATATTATTGTCAGGGAAAGCAACAGATACTTCGAGTACACCATGGCAAACAATACTTTCACCAACAGCACGCCTCAACAGGTGGAAAGAGACAACTGTGGCCGAGATGTATCTTTTCTTTGCCACAATAATGCTTATGCCACATGTGTATAAGCACAGTGTCAAATCATACTGGTCGACAGACCGCCTGATTGCAACACCAGGTTTCAGTGATATAATATCAGTGAATCGATTTGTGCTACTGCTAAGGATGCTCCACTTCTCAAGACAAAACCAGGCCTGACAGAAACGACAGGTTATATAAAATTAGAAATGTGTTTCTGTATCTGAAAGAGAAATTCAATATGCATTTTTATCCCTTCAGGAAGCTTATTGACGAGTCACTGATTCTGTTCAAAGGTAGACTGACTGTCGTTCAAGCAGTATATACCAAGCAAGAGGAAACGCTTTGGTATAAAGTTGTTTGTGCTTTGTGATTGCTACAGTGGTATTGTATTAGATATTATTGTGTACACTGGAAGTTATACATTGCAAGATACCAGGAAGTTATTGGGTATCTCTGGTGATGTGGTTAGAACAATGATGGAACCATATCTTGGTAAGGGGCATATATTATATACTGATAACTGGTACACAAGCCCCTCCCTCAGTGATTTTTTGCGAGTGAACTTGACAGATGTGTGCGGTACAGTGCGTGCAAATCCTAAGCATATGCCTAGGTTCAATGCAGGCACTCGTAGAGGTCAGGTGCAGGCGTTTGCTGCCAATGACATCATGGCATTTCGGTGGCATGACAAACGAGATGTCACACTGTTGTTAATTCACCCTAACGAAATGACAGACACTGGCAGGGTGAGTAGAGAGACCGATGAACCCATTCTAAAACCTGCAGCTGTGATGGATTACACCCTCAATATGCGCTTAGTGGACAAATGTGACATGCAAATTGGGTTTGCTGATTGTGTTCGCAAGAATTACAAGTGGTACATAAAACTTTTTTTCACATTCTGGACATTACCATGCTCAATGCTTATAATATTTATAAGTTGAAGACCACAAACAAACCACCATATGGCGAATTTTGTTTGTCTGTCATCAGACAAATAATATTAAAGTACCAAGGAGCAACACCTGCAATAGAAACCCGCCCAACACCAAGTCATCCACACCTACCCTCTTGTCTGAGGCCTGGTGGTGAACACTTCCTAACAAAACTGCCTGCTACTGCTTGCAAGAAAAAGGCTCAGAAGAGGTGTTTTGTCTGTGCACATACAAAAAGACGCCCACAACAATGCAAAGACACTCGTTTTGTGTGTGTGGAATGTGAAACACCACTGTGCATGGAACCATGTTTCAGAGACTTCCACAGGCTGCAGAACTTCTAGAAACATGTCCAGTGACTATGTATGTATATATATGATTGAACAATATAAATAACTAATACAGTGGTACCTCGACTTACGATATTTTTTCGTTCGAGAATGCTGTTCAAGTGCCATTACCAAACGAATTTATCCCCATAAGGAAAAATGTAAAATAGACTAGTCCTTTTACACCCCCAAAAATATACTTACAAAAGCATTTAAAAAAATAAACTTACATAAAAGGGCGATTTTGGGGACCATCGTAACTCTAGGTACCACTGTATTTGTTATTGTAAAAATTGGTAAATACATTGTGTAAACAAATTAGTGATAAGAAACTTTATGTGATTATTGTGTAATAAATAGTGAGTGAATATTTGAAAAACAGCACTTATATTGGTCTCACATGCCATAAAAGTTATTTGAAAAAAAAAATTAAAATCTATCAGAAAACAACTCCAAGAAAGAAAAAATATTACCGGGTGACCGGCAGTCAGCGATGTTGCCGACACCAGTTCCATTTTCGTCAACTTCAATCCTCTATATCTCGGTGTGTATTGATCGCAGAAATGTATTTTTTAGCCTATTAGATTTAGAAAAAAAAAAAACTATCATTTCATAAGAAAATTTTTTTTTTGGAAATACATGGACCCTGAGAACGAGTTTCGGAGAGGGGCCTTGGACCCTGAAAGGGTTAATTCCACATGCTCAAATGCTATAAACTTGGTGATGAGCATGTGGATGTCCTAGGGAAGGAAATAGCATCAGCCAACATCAACAAAGGCATTCCAATGTACAGTAGAATGTCAGATAACACTTGATCTGTTAACACATTTTTGCCTTAATATGGATGCAAAATTGCAGCATATTTTTAGTGAGCTTGGAATAAAAATTGCCTTACACAGCAGAGTACACGTAGGGAAAAATTTGGTATGTGCCATATACTTTCCCCTCCATCTCAGTTTCAGGGCACGTCCATTGTCTTACAGGGTAGGCCTATGTAATATACACAACCTCCCTCACCCTGTGCTTCGTTCACACGTGTCCAGTACCATACTCAGCTTGTGTTAGTGAATTGATTTTTGATCTTTTCAACATCCCATCTCATTTCCAGGTAATAACCATGGCATCCAAGAGCAATGAGAGTCACTCTGGAAATGCAAAGCAGCATAAGTATGAAAGTCTTTATGTTTCTAAGAAAATTGAGATATTATACAAGCTTAAGAGTTGCACACACGTGATGGCGACAGCATCAGCCCATGCCCTGAACGAGGCAAAGAAGCGAGCTTGTGAAGGCACTGAATAGTTCATGCCATTGTAGTATAAACTCCTCTGTCACTCAAATTTCTCACATCTTGCCATAATACCCTACACAGTACTGGACCTTGTTCTTTTTTTTTAACCTTTACTGTATCATACATACATACATACTTCTCTATAAATTATTTCCCATTTACTAATGCCATGTGCATTTTAAGCAGGCTAAACTACTTATACAAATTTCTTTTTACTTTCAAATATTGCACAAGACAGTAGAGATTCAATAAATTCAATGGGGGTTCCTTTATAAAAGCGATGTACAGCACCTACATGTCCACAACTATCCAAGGCATTCAAATACTTTCATCTTATGCCAGATCTATTAATGCTGCATTTATATTTTCTTTAAGACAGTTGTAGTGAATACCTAAATAACAATTATCACTATCAAAACTAAGTGCAAAACCCACAAGGGTTATACAGACCTAAATCACAGTAACCTTTCCTATAATAACTTCACTTTACTCGGTACCCTTACCCTCTTAAGTTAACATGCATACACTTTTCCTCAATGCAAGCAGTATGTTAATTTCACTACCTCCCCAACCATCTACCCTTGTACACCAAGATAACTTAAGTTATTTAAATAGTAATTCATATATTTTACAGTAATATGTACACATTTTGAGCATGCCTCCACTATATTGCTGATCAAAGATTATATAGCCAATTTATAAAAAAAAATATTCATCGGGAAGGGAGGAAGAGCACAATAACCCATAGGGGTCATACAGCACCTGGGAAATGGGAGATAATCAGGTTCGATCCAATGGAAGGGAAGAACGGATCCAATTCCTTGGAACAAAAGCCTCACCATCAAGAAATTTCCCTTGAGGGTTCATGAACACAATTTCTTAATTCCAAGGCCTTCTAAAAGGCTGGAATTCAGATGTAATAGTAACTCATCTCCTCTACTATTAGTTTATGAAATCACTGTATAATAAAATAAATTGGTTTTCAATGCACATTTATTCTTCTATTAATTTTCATTTACAGTGCAGTAACATTCACCTAACACCGTAGCTTCATAACATCCATCTTGTAGCCTGTCAAAACATTTTATAACAAGACTTCATAAAGGTGAGCTATTTATGTAAAAGTGAATATTACCACACGAAATATTATTTAAACTTGAGTAATGATAATTGGCAATATAAAGAAAAATAGTGCTTACAAATCATTCATTTTTGCATTATGTTGACATATATCAGTAGCCGTTCTCCAAAATATTTGTGCCAAAATATCTATTTTTGCAAAAGAAAGTAGTATGTCAAACAAAGTTCGATGCCTATTTTTTTTTTTTTTTTTTTTTGAACGTCACACCCAACAGACAATAGTCTTCAACTGAACAAATGGCACATGAGATTTAGACAATCAAAAAATTTCAAGCACTTCAATATATTAATAATAATAAAACCTCTTGCATATGAAACAGTTTTAAATCATTTAGCAATTACTGTTTTCATAATCACTGACAGAGGACTTGTCAATATTATTCAATATCAGTCATCTCACAACCTCAATACATCACCCATATAAACATTAAGTAGTATATAATTATAACACAGCTACCAATTAGTCTCCATCAGATTGACTATACTTCACAATTAGTACATTTACAGCTCTCTAAACAAGTAATATTTAAATGCAATTTACACAGCATGGTCTATTGCAAATTTGCTTCTGTTCTGTATCTCTGAACTAATTACCCATGCTGTAATGATTAAGAATAATCCCCCATGGAGGAATGCCAAGTACACATTCATTTAGCAATTGTAAAAAATACCTAAGCTAGCTTATCATCATTTCCCTTGAAAAAAAAAAAACTTTTAAGTAACCTGTTATGAAAAGTACTGTTACAGCACTGAATTAAATTGTAAAACTTTTTTTTACTACTGTATATCACTACACGATCTGTAATGGCTACTTTCCAACAACGAAATACATAATTTGCATTGTTTTAAAGTACACCTTTGTGCCATGCATTAATCTATTCAGCAATTTAACTGATATCAACAATGAAACCAAATTATGAAACTAAAGCTATTTTATCCACATATATTGTTTCTAAACATTTCTTAATTCTCTCAGATGAATAAACAAAGATGCACAGCTGACTAGCACACTTCATTGTATGACACCATATTCAGGAATATTATATGCCTTATAAGTACACAAATCTCCTTGCACAACTTTAGAAAATATATACTTTTTACCTTAGACCTAATGTTACAGGTGTCATTCCTTACTGACTTGGCTGAAGCTTCGAAATGTATGTTTATGTGCAATACAGCCATAGGGACGGGGCTTGAAGTAGCCTTAACATTTGCTGTGCAAGATCATCAGAAGCTAAATCATTCTAGAAATCAACCAGTGTTAACCAGAAGATCCAGTGGATATATGAGAAACCACATGCCACATGCTCTTTTCATGATTACCCTTGATAGATTGTAGATAAATGGTTCAGAGAAAAGACAAGTTGATAAATTAAAAATGTGCAACACTTGGGTATCTATTGTGTAAATGTTTCACCACAGTGGCTTCATCAGTTCAGTACAAAGAATGGTAAAGATCAGAAAGAGTTTCAGGTAAATAATCAGTCCCTAAGCCTAGAGTCAATGTAATTAGTCCATCAATCTTGATTGAAGGCATGGGACATCTGGTTCTGATTGATGGACTGATTACATTGACTCTAGGCTGAGGGACTGATTATTTACCTGAAACTCTTTCTGATCTTCACCATTCTTTGTACTGAACTGATAAAGCCACTGTGTGGCAAAACATTTCCACAATAAAGATACCCAAGCGTTGCACACGTGTAATTTATCCACTCTTAAAAGAGCATGGAGCATCTGGTTCTTCCCATATTCTCTCTATCTAGCTAACCCTGGTTGCTTCCTCCAATGATCTAGCTTCTGATGATGGTCTTGTACTACAAGTACATAAGCTACTCTCCCTCCCCACGGTTGTATTGCACATAGTACTCTCTTCCATGTTGAAATATTTTTGCATAGAGTGATGAAAGTCTCATTAATTAATTTAAGATGCTCACTATGGAAGACTTCCTGCAAGATACAATATTTACATATTTGCTAATAATGTACAGTATATAATATCCACTAAAAATGCTCTTTCTTAAAGTTGATTTTATACAGAGTATTAAAATAATATACGTATATATATTGTACAAAGATAAAAATGTTACTACATTCTAAACTACTCCATATATAAACATACATACAGTATATAGAAAAATTATTAAATTGTTATGCTGATTTTATTAGGTTGTAGTTTTTAGAACTCCAACATTCTTCTAAGTATATACTGTATATAAATACTAGTACAGTGGACCCTCGGTTTTCGCCGAAAATTCTTTCCAGAATGCTGCTCAAGTGCCATTACCGAACGAATTTACTTCCTTAAGAAATAATGTCACGTAGGTTAGTCTATTTCAGACCCCCAAAAGTACACTTGCAACAGCACTTACGAAAATACACTTACATAAATGTTCGAGTTTGGAGATGACCGAAAACCGAGGGACCACTGTACAGGTATCCCTCACTTTAAGTGGATTTGCTTTATGAGAGTTTACTTTATGCAGATTTGCTATTATGCTGCTTTATTTCTATCAGTAATTCAATGAGTAACAATTAGCATTGTGCAATCAGTGCTATTCATAAAGCCTGTTGATTCTCATTATATGGAATTTAGTGTTTATGGCCTGAATTAGTTCAATACAGCTGCCATGGGTGTGGAATTACAACGAGCACTGTCTCTACATTTATTCATATGTGAAGACAGAATGGACAGTTAGAAACATACAGATGCCAACAAAGAATCAACATTAGACATACACAAATTATTTTGGATGGCATGCAACTTCTTACATAGGTCAGTTGATTGGTGCCATCTGATTTACGGTTCTGAGTTATTTCTAATCCCAGAGCCTAAATTTAGGAAATACAAGTGCTTCTGTATTTATTTATTATTAACAATGCCGATTCACAAGAGAGGGTGCGAAAGAAAAATTTCATATCACTATCACTGTCTTGCCAGGTGCACACTACAGTTAAAAACTACTTTCCTCCTTAGATGCGCATGCCCATCTCAGAACTCAGTCGCTGTTCTGATCCTTCAAATGTTACTGTCACTCAAACAGAGTAGTATTAACCATGCCTCCATTCACTCTATCAAATACGTCACATGTTCTGGAGTCACTACATTCTACCCTCCTCCAACTTTCCTAGCGACCCTACCCCTTCCCTCATAAATCCATACTCATCCTCTGTCTGTTCCATTCTCTACATGCCAACACTCAACAACCTCCTCACTCTGGACAATCTGTATTATAGTTGTTAAAAGCAATGAAACCATGGAAGATGACACACATACAGTTATAACATTTATTAAATAAGCCAGTCAAGGTGAAACACTTTCCAAATTAAATGTCATAATTACTTATGAGTCTTTCATATTCTGTTGGTATCAACATGCCAGTACACAACAATAAAGTCCTAAAAGAATAGGGATCTTAAACTGTTAAATAATCTTAAAATTAATCTAAACAAGGACAGTAATAGTATGTATTTAGAAAATTTATTCTTGAAACTTTCAACAAAAACATGTGCTGCCCTGTGATAGTGCCAAAGTAACACTAAGATTGTCCAGGACCAAAATGAAATAAGCAAAAAAGGAAGTAACCAAGAAACAAGATAAAGAAAATTAGTGAATAATGTGAAGCCACCAGAATGTTTACCAGGGTGGATGGAGAGGCAGTCTGGAAGACGATTCCTTCACCTACTTACAAAATTCACTTTTCATGGTAGGTTAATTACTGAAAAATGAATTAACATTTTCTTTTGGTTAAACCCAGATACTTAATAACTCAGGGTAATTCACAAAAAACAAGTGTGGGTTATTTTTACTGAACTCCTCAACTTGTCTTTCCTAGGTTCAGCACTCTGAACCCTTTGGGTTCAAAGTGCTGAACCCAAAGGGTCATACAGTGCTGCAGGAAGGGATGTGCTAAAAGTGGAATATGCAGAGGTTAAAGAGAGGGGGTGTTATGGGGCTATAGGACCCAACATGTATTTATATAATCAAGTAACATGAATACCTAATTATATTGAATTGATCACAATTCTGCTTAAATGTCAAGAAGGGCAAGCCACTCTTTTAGACTTAAAAAGAAGCTGAATTAACTTGATTTTCTCAATATAATAGGTTATAAATACACATCTTTAAATAAGTAGTTTATAAAGTTGCATGTCTCATTGTAAGTAAAGAAGATATATTGTGGGTACATGTGTAGATTGTGCAAGCCGACAGTCTTTGTTTTGTGTGTTTTGAAGAGGGAGAAGTCCTCCCTCTTTCTCTCTCTCTCTCTCTCTCTCTCTCTCTCCCCAAGATGTCTGCAAGGTAGAACTGGTGGTGGAGACGGCTTTGTTGATATGTTTCTGGGCAGAATGGTGTGCCAGAAGTAAGGGAGATATGTGTTAAATTGAAGCAACCAGCATAACCTATGAGTTACAGTGTGTCAAGACACTGAGGGTAGGAGTGATGTGGAGAAAATGGGGTGTTAAGAGTGGAGGTGGACCATGCCATGTGACTTGGAGATGTTAGTTACATTTGACTGCTATGGTACATGTTATTATGATTGTAAGATCTGTATATATGTATATCTGAATATATATGATATTTTTGTAATTGTGGTTTAAATAACCCATGGAGAGGGCTGGTTAAGTTTTTTTATCAGATGCAGCAGATAATCATGAATGTAAGTATCCACCTTAGACTATAAGACCTTTTATACCCTATGCTATAACACGTAGTGAGAACCTTGATGATAAAGTAAGGGAATTATGATAACATAACAGGGGGTATGAGAGAGTAGGAAGTAAAATGAAATAAAAATAGATGCATTTAGTTAGTTTCTGCTAAAAAGTCAGTGAGTTAAAGGTCGGACTCTCAGCACAGAGGTCAGCGAGTAAGTGAATGAATTGTTTGTGCCCACTGACAGACAGGACAAACTATTAAGATATGGCAAATTGACAATGAAACCGAGTCTTCACACAACAGTGCTGGGCATTTTTCCATCAGTTGTCTGTGGATGAGATGTGTGGCTAATGCAGAGGCAGGAGAGAGTACTCTCTCAAACATGACAGTGGTGGAAAAAATCACCAGAAACCCAAAAGTGGTTTCAAAAATTATTATGGACAAACTCAGATCATAGCTGCTGCCAGTGGTTGCAGTTTTTAAAAAAAAAAAATTATTAACACATCGGCTGTTTCCCACCAAGATAGGGTGGCCCGAAAAAAAAACTTTCACCATCATTCACTCCATCACTGTCTTGCCAGAGGCGCACTTACACTTAGTTATAAATGTGCAACACCCCTCCTTCAGAGTGCAGGCACTGCACTTCCCATCTCTGACTCAAGTCCAGCCTGCCGGTTACCCTGAATCCCTTCATATTACCCTGCTCACACTCCAACAGCATGTCAAGTCCTAGAAGCCATTTGTCTCCATTTGCTCCTATCTAACAGGCTCACATATGCTTGCTGGAAGTCCAAGCCCCTCGCACACAAAACCTCCTTTACCCCTTCCCTCCAACCTTTGCTAGGCCGACCCCTACCCAGTCTTCCTTCCACTACAGATTTATACACTCTCGAAGTCATTCTATTTAGTTCCATCCTCTCTACATGTCCGAACTACCTCAACAACCCCTCCTCAGCCCTCTGGATAATAGTTTTGGTAATCCCGCACCTCCTCCCAATTTCCAAACTATGAATTCTCTGCATTATATTCACACCACAAATTGCCCTCAGACATGACATCTCCACTGCCTCCAGCGTTCTCCTTGTTGCAACATTCACCACCCATGCTTCGCACCCATATAAGAGCGTTGGTATAACTATACTCTCATACATTCTCCTCTTTGCTTCCATGGACAAAGTTCTTTGTCTCCACAGACTCCTCAGTGCACCACTCGCCTTTTTCTCCCAATCAATTCTACGATTCACCTCATCTTTCGTAGACCCATCTGCTGACACGTCCACCCCTAAATATCTGAATACATTCACCTCCTCCATACTCTCTCCCTCCAATCTGATATCCAATCTTTCATTACCTAATTTTTTTATCCTCATCTCCTTACTCTTACCAACATTCACTTTCTTCTTTTACATACCCTACCAAACTCATCCACCAACCTCTGCAACTTCTTTTCAGAATCTCCCAAAAGCACAGTGTCATCAGCAAAGAGCAACTGTGACAACTCCCACTTTGTTAGATTCACCTTTTAACCCCACACCTCTTGCCAACACCCGAGCATTCACTTCTCTTACAACCCCATCTGTAAATATATTGAACCATGGTGACATCACACATCCTTGTCTAAGGCCTACTTTTACTGGGAAATAATCTCCCTCTCTCCTACATATTCTAACCTGAGCCTCGCTATCCTCGTAAAAACTTTTCACTCCTTTCAATAACCTACCTACCTATTCAACACATTTGCCCCATCTGCCACATTGCCCCCTCTCCACCGTCATACGCCTTTTCCAAATCCATAAATGCCACAAAAACCTCTTCACTCTTATCTAAATACCATTCACCTACATGTTTCACTGTAAACACTTGGTCTACAACCCCCTACCCTTCTTAAAGCCTCCTTGTTTATCTGCTATCCTACTCTCCGTCTTACTCTTAATTCTTTCCATAATAACTCTACCGTGTCCAAAATTGGGAGATCATAAATAGCTGACCGAGCAGCTGAATCTGCTTGTTCATTACCCTGAACATCGATGTGTCCAGGAACCCAGCAAAAAATGAAGTCTTTCTTTACTAGAAATGCAGCATAACTGAAGTTGTATGCAAAGGACAATGGGATGAGGGGAAAATAAAATTTCTGGATAGCCTCTAATGCAGAAGTCCAAAACAACTACGAATGACCAGGCCAACATTAACGTAATATGTATGGTGGCCAAGAGAACTGCAAACAACTCATCTGTGAAAACACTGCCAATTTTCCTGAACTTTTTGTCATGAAAAACTGCTGCATACCAAATACTATCAGGGGATTTAGGGCCATCGGTGTACAATGCAATAACATGCGAACGAAAATGGAAATGATCAAGTGAGAGTAAGCATTAAGTTATAGTAGGTACCAATAAGCAAATTTTCAGACATGGAAGTGGGGAAAAGTAAACATGAACCATTGGGACTTCCCAAGGGGAAAGAGAAAACTAAGATGCAGGGTAGATGTAAAAGGAAGGTAAATTAAGGGAAGTCAATAAAAAGTAAAGAGGGAGGGAGGGGGGGGTAAGGGACCATGTAAAAAGGGAAAGAGGATTAAATAAAACTACTAATATCTGTTACCATTCTCTATACATGGAAGCATTGTGACGAGTTGAGTGGACAAAAGACAACTGTGATTACGCCTACCTTGCAAAGATGGGACATCCACTTTTGCGCACAGGCTCTCACTGGGGTAAGAACGAAAAGCCCCCAACACAAACCTAACCCATGACAATGAATAGGATCAAGTTGAGAATGAGGGAGTCTGAAGTATACACTGGGTCACCATAGTTCAATTTAGATAGGACTAGGGTAGAATGAAGACAAAGGGTTCACCTACAAAGGTTTTAAGAGATACAGGCTGCTGTGACAAGCAGCTTTCAGGGAGGTTATGCTTAAAGGACATTTGGCTATCAAACAGAAGACATAAATTTGACATTATCTCATTCAAGGATATGAGAAATCATACAGGTACAGTGGTACCTCGACTTACGATATTTTTTCATTCCAGAATGCTGTTCAAGTGCCATTACCAAACGAATTTATCTCCTTAAGACATGTTGTAAAATAGACTAGTCCTTTTAGACCCCCAAAATTACACTTGCAAAAGCATTTAAAAAAATAAACTTGCATAAAAGGGTGAGTTTGGGGACCATCGTAAGTCGAGGTACCACTGTATAAAGTGGTAAGAGGGACAACAGGGTACCTTGTGAAAGTAACTGATATGTTTTAGCAGTAAGAAATTTATACCCATGAAAGGTGACCAAATGGGAAGAAGCACCATCAGTAGCACTAGAGAACCTCTAAGAGGTGAGTCAGTGCCTGCATAAGCTATAGGAAAACCATCAACTAAGAGATGACCAAATATCAGGATGGAGAACAGATGCAGTCATTAATAGGAAGCAGGAAGAAGGTAGTGCTAAAAAAACCGCCATGAGGGACACCTTCAGCCATGATGGGTAAATTTTATTAAGCCGAGAAATAGGATACAACTTGGATTTTTTTGTGTGTGCATGACATTTAAAATGAAGATTGAGTGTAATACAGGAGAGAGGCCTGGGGATACAATTAATGAACAGAGTAAAGGTTGCTTACAGTATTTATTTTGGACTTTTTAAATTAGAATGTTGAATTTTATGTAAAACTGGCTAAATTACAGTAGTTCAAGCTGAATAGGCAGTATCTTGGGTATAGTTGATAGAATGGAAGGTATACTAGCAGTCTGAGCACTGGAATTGGCATAGAACAGGCCTTAAAGTGGACAAAAATCCCACCTGCATACTTTCAAGTTTTACACAAAGTTTTGCATTTTTATTACCTTTGGAAGAAAATTCTAAAATTTTATAAAGATTTTTTTTAAACTTGCAACACTGACATGTACAGCATAAACAGTTTTATACACAAGATTTTGATTCAACAAAAAATTATTTCAAGAACTGAAAGCACTACAGTAGAACGTCATTTAGCACGAGATTATGTTGCACGTTACCGGTATTGCACAATTTAAGTTTTGCGACACATTATCATCTTACACGACGTAAAGATGATATTACACGGTTCAGTAGGAGGGGAAAAAATTTTAGCGCGCGGTCGCCCGCGGTGGGTTAAACCATTGAGTCAGTGGGGGAGTCCTTGTGCCATCCCCCGCCACCCTCACCCACCCACGCATCCCTCCCAGCGTTCAGTTTGGTTCGTACACGTGCAGGACGATAAGTATCGGGAAACTCGCTGTGTTTATTTACATTCATTTCCTGATTTTCATTGCATTTTGATAAATATACCAAGAAATCATGGCACCCAGTAAGCATACAAGTGTTCCAGCAAGTGACAAGAAAAAGTTTAAGCGTTCAAGTCTAGGAATTTCAAAGAAAATCGAGATATTAGATAAGCTTAAGAGTGGCTCACTTGTGAGGGATATAGTGAGGGCCTATGGCCTTAATGAAGCGTCAGTTCGTATGATTAGGAAGAATGAGGCAAATATACGAGCTTGTGTAATGAATAACCCAAAATGTGACCTCATGAAAAGAATGACACGTAGGTCGCAACAAGTAAATAAAACTGAAAACTTGTTGCTTGAGTGGATCGAACAGAAAACAAAGAAAGGTGCACCACTTAGTTTTCTCTTAATTAGGGAAAAGGCCTTACAGTTGTTTAAAGCAGTGTGTGATAAGGAAGGCAGGCCTGAAAACGAGTGTATGTTTACCACAGGCTGGTTCAAGAACTTTAAGTTGCATAATAAGTTACATAATATTAAGTTTTCTGGTGAAAGTGCTTCAGCTGATCATACAGCAGCAAGTAATTTCCCTGCTGAATTTCAGGAACTTATTTCCGGGGGTGGCTATGAGCCACAGCAAGTTTTAATGCTGACGAGACAGGTGTTTTTGGAAGAAAATGCCAACACGAACTTTTATCAGTCAGGAAGAGAAAAGTGCACCGGGCTTCAAGGCAGCAAAGGATCACTTCACCTTGCTCCTTTGCGGTAATGCATCAGGTGATTTCAAGTGTAAGCCCATGGTTATTTACCGCTCTAAGAATCCTCGTCCTTTGAGAGGTGTGGATAAAAACACCTTACCAGTAATTTGGAAGTCAAACCAGTCAGCATGGATGACAGAGGAAATATTTATTGACTGGTTTAAGCATCACTTTATTCCTGAAGTCAAGTTTTACCTGCACAGCAAGAACCTTGCATTCAAGGCTCTCTTCATTCTTGATAATTCCGTACTCATCCACAAGCTTTGCTGGATGTGACCCCACATATAAAAGTTGTATTTTTACCTCCAAATACAACATCTCTGATACAACCACTGGACCGGGGAGTTATTCAGACATTCAAGTGTAACTACACAAAAAAAATTATAAAAAAACTAGTTGCATCAATGGACTCTGACTCCAACCTGGCAGTACCAAGCTTCTGGAGTAAATTTAACATTGCAGATGCCATCAGCTATGCTAGAAGTGCATGGAATGAAGTGCCCCAATCAACATTAAATGCAGGCTGGGGAAAGTTATGGCCTTCTGTAGTTAATTCTTTCACTGGTTTTCCCTTGCTTGAGAGTCAGGTTCAGGAAATTGTTCAGCTGGCAAGGAGATTACCAGGTGATGGTTTTGAAGATATGAATGAAGATGATGTGAATGAACTCTTAGATGATGATGATGATGATGAAGACAGGAGTCCAGAGGAAATGTTGGCAGAGTTCGATGCACAGATGCAAGGGAGGGAGATAACAGAAGATGAAGAAGAACCTGAAGAAAAAGAGTTAACATTGCAGCAGTTACGTGAGCAGTTCCATATTATTGGTAAAGTTGCAGACTTTTTCACTGAAGAGGATCCTGACAAAGCTAGAAGCAGGGCTTTGAAACGGGGTCTAGACCAGCTGATGATGCCTTACCGTCAGCTGTATAATGTAATGCAGAATAAAAAAGCCCAGAGATCCATTACAGAATTTATGCACACTGCAATACAACCATCGACTTCAGCACCAGAACCTCTACCATCCACTTCTACCGACAACCAACAAGCATCCACCTCAGCCCAGTAGGGCCACACCATCCATATCCACTCTTCACTACCATCCAAAAACATCATTACCCACAATTTAAGGTAAGAAATACTATTATTTCTATTGCATTTGTAGTCTTAAGCAGTAATAGATCATGACAATGAACTAAAATTACATATTCGCCTTCAATTTTTGCAAGATATGTTGGTCTAAAAAACTTGTTTGGCTTTTGGGGACTCTCAAACACGTAACCCTATTTTTCCCAGAAGTTCTGTTAATTATTTAAGACGAAATTATCTAACACGACTTTTTCAGGAACGTAACTATCGTGCTAAATGACGTTCTACTGTAAATGTTAAGACAGTAAAAATTATTCAGGTGATATTAGAGGAACTATGAACCTTGCATTAGCCATCATCTATGTGGTAAAGAAGACTTTTTAACACTGGCTGTTTCCCACTTAGTTAGGGAGGCCCAACAAAGAAGTAAACTTTCACTGCCACTTATTCAATCACTGTCTTGGCAGAAGGGCATTGACATCACGGATCACATGACCCTCGAAACTGCAACATTCACACCACACATCCTTCAGAGTGCAGGCACTGAACTTCCCGCCTCCAGGATTCGAGTCCAGGTAACCGGTCAAAAAACTACTTGCCCCTGCTCAAACCCACCTAACATGCTCACTGAAGCCTGTTGCATATCCAAGCACCTAGCACTCCAAACCTTCTATACCCTCCCTCCAATCTTTCTTATGATGTCATCTGTAAACAAGGTTTGAAGAGCAAGACTTTACTTCCATATGGCATCCTGCTCTATATAGTGAAATACAGTGGACCCCCGGTGTTCATGATTTATTCGTTCCAGAATGCTGTTCAAGTCTCTCCTCATTTAACCCTTTGACTGTCGGAGGCCCCTCTCTGAAACTGTCATTCTATGTCGGGAAATATTCGAAAAAAAAAAAAAAATTCTTATCAAAATTATTTATTATTTATTTTTATTAACACATCGGCCGATTCCCACCAAGGCAGGGTGGCCCGAAAAAGAAAAACTTTCATCATCATTCACTCCATCACTGTCTTGCCAGAAGGGTGCTTTACACTACAGTTATAAAACTGCAACATTAACACCCCTCCTTCAGAGTGAAGGCACTGTACTTCCCATCTCCAGAACTCAAGTCCGGCCAGCCGGTTTCCCTGAATCCCTTCATAAATGTTACTTTGCTCACACTCCAACAGCACGTCAAGTATTAAAAACCATATGCCTCCATTCACTCCTATCAAATACGCTCACACATGCTTGCTGGAAGTCCAAGCCCCTCGCACACAAAACTTCCTTTACCCCTCCCTCCAACCTTTCCTAGGCTGACCCCTACCCGCCTTCCCTCCACTACAGATTTATACACTCTCGAAGTCACTCTGTCTCGTTCCATTCTCTCTACATGTCCAAACCACCTCAACAACCCTCCTCAGCTCTCTGGACAATCGTTTTGGTAATCCCGCACCTCCTCCTAATTTCCAAACTCGAATTCTCTGCATTATATTCACACCACACATTGACCTCAGACATGACATCTCCACTGCCTCCAGCCTTCTCCTCGTTGCAACATTCATCACCCATGCTTCACACCCATATAAGAGCGTTGGTATAACTATCTCTCATACATTCCCTCTTTACTTCCATGGACAAGGTTCTTTGTCTCCACAGACTCCAAAGTGCTCCACTCACCCTTTTCCCTCATCAATTCTATGATTCACCTCATCCTTCATAGACCCATCCGCCGACATGTCCACTCCCAAATATCTGAATACATTCACCTCCTCCATACTCTCTCCCTCCAATCTGATATCCAATCTTTGTCACCTATTCTTTTGTTATCCTCATCACCTTACTCTTTCCTATATTCACTTTCAATTTTCTTCTTTTACACACCTACCAAATTCATCCACCAACCTCTGCAGCTTCTCTTCAGAATCCCCCAAAAAGCACAGTGTCATCAGCAAAAAGCAACTGTGACAACTCCCACTTTGTATTTGCTTCTTTATCTTTTAGCCCAACACCTCTTGCCAAGACCCTCGCATTCACTTCTCTTACAACCCCATCTATAAATATATTGAACAACCACGGTGACATCACACATCCTTGTCTAAGGCCCACTTTTACTGGGAAATAGTTCCTTCCCTCCTACACACTCTAACCTGAGCCTCACTATCCTCATAAAAACTCTTCACTGCTTTCAGTAACCTTCCTCCTATTCCATACACCTGCAACATCTGCCACATTGCTCCCTATCTACCCTATCATACGCCTTTTCCAAATCCATAAATGCCACAAAAACATCTTTACCCTTATCCAAATACTGTTCACCTATATGTTTCACTGTAAACACTTGGTCTACACACCCCTACCTTTCCTAAAGCCCCCTTGTTCATCTGCTATCCTGCTTTCTGTTTTACTCTTAATTCTTTCAATAATAACTCTACCATACACTTTACCAGGTACACTCAACAGACTTATTCCCTATAATTTTGCCCTCTCTTTTGTCCCCTTTGCCTTTATACAAAGGAACAATACACGCTCTCTGCCAATCCCTAGGTACCTTACCCTCTTCCATTCATTTATTAAATAATAGCACCAACCACTCCAAAATTATATCCCCACCTGCTTTTAACATTTATATCTTTATCCCATCAATCCCAGCTGCCTTACCCCTTTCATTCTACCCACTGCCTCACGAACTTCCCTACACCCACAACTGGCTCTTCCACACTCCTACAAGATGTTATTCCTCCTTGCCCTACACACGAAATCACAGCTTCCCTGTCTTCATCAACATTTAACAAATCCTCAAAATATTCTCTCCATCTTCCCGATACCTCTAACTCTCCATTTAATAACTCTCCTCTCCTATTTTTAACTGTCAAATCCATTTGTTCTCTAGGCTTCCTCAACTTATTAATCTCATTCCAAAACTTTTTCTTATTTTCAACAAAATTTGCTGATAACATCTCACCCACTCTCTCATCTGCTCTCTTTTACATTGCTTCACCACTCTTTTAACCTCTCTTTTTCTCTCCATATACTCTTCCCTCCTTGCATCACTTCTACTTTGTAAAAACCTCTCATATGCTAACTTTTTCTTCACTACTCTCTTTACATCATCATTCCACCAATCGCTCCTCTTCCCTCCGCACCCACTCGCCTGTAACCACAAACTTCTGCTGAACACTCTAACACTACATTTTTAAATCTACCCCATACATTTTCGACCCCATTGCCTACACTCTCACTAGCCCATCTATCCTCCAATAGTTGTTTATATCTTACCCTAACTGCCTCCTCTTTTAGTTTATAAACCTTCACCTCTCTTTTACTTACTGATTCTATTTTCCTTGTATCCCATCTACCTTTTACTCCCACTGTAGCTATAACTAAAAAGTGATCTGATATATCTGTAGCCCCTCTATAAACATGTACATCCTGAAGTCTACTCAACAGTCTTTTATCTACCAATACATAGTCCAACAAACTACTGTCATTACGCCCTACATCATATCTTGTATACTTATTTATCCTCTTTTTCTTAAAATATGTATTACCTATAACTAAACCCCTTTCTATACAAAGTTCAATCAAAGGGCTCCCATTATCATTTACACCTGGCACCCCAAACTTACCTACTACACCCTCTCTGCATGTTTCTCCCACTTTAGCATTTAGGTCCCCTACCACAATTACTCTCTCATTTGGTTCAAAAGTTCCTATACATTCGCTTAACATCTCCCAAAATCTCTCTCTCTCCTCTACACTCCTCTCTTCTCCAGGTGCATACACGCTTATTATGACCCACTTTTCGCATCCGACCCTTATTTTAATCCACATAATCCTTGAATTTACACATTTATATTCCCTCTTTTCCTTCCATAACTGATCCTTCAACATCAAAATGTAAAGATTATTTTTCTGATTGTTTAAATCCCAAAAAAAAAATTTTTGCGATCAGTATTTACAGAGATATAGAGGCGTAAAGTTGAGCCGCGTATGGCAACAGCGGCGAATGCCGCTCACCCGGTAAACTTTGATTTACTTCCTTTCGTAGGCTTCTTGTTTTTTTCACTATTTTATTTTTTTACATAACTTATGTGGCCTGTGAGACCAAAGTAAGGTGCAATGTATATATATACACTCGTATGCAACACAATAATCGCACAAACATTAGTATCAATATATTGTTTACAAAACTTGTTTACACCAACCAACAATAAAAAAAATTGTCTATTACTATTGTTCTATAATATATATATACACATATATAATGACTAGACACTTTCCATCAACTGCAATTAGCACTTCAAAGCTCCAAGCTGTGTGTGTGTGTGTGTGTGTGTGGACATCTAAATTTGCTGAGTCAGGGTAAGGCAGCTGTCAAAATGACATATTATACCATTACTCACCACCCCCCACTGCCTGTCAACCTGTCAACACAAAAGGGGACCCATGTCTTCTTCTCTACAACCTCCTTCCTTTCCTTCATACCTACCTTCCTAGCTTCCTTTTTTCCTTCATTCCTTTCTGCCTTCCTTTCTTACATATTTCCTTCCTTCCTTCCTTCCTCTCATCTCTTCCTTCCTGCCTTCCTTCCTTTCTTCCTTCATTCCTTCCTTCCTTTCTTTCTTCCTTCCTTCATTCCTTCCTTCCTTCCTTTCTTACTTCTTTTGTTCCTTCCTTCCTCTCATCTCTTCCTTCCTTCCTCTCTTTCTCTTACTTCCTTCCTTCCTTCTTTCTTTCCTCCTTCCTTACTATTTTCCTTCCTTCCTCTCATCTCTTCTTTCCTTCCTTCCTTCCTCTCATCTCTTTCTTTCTTTCCTTCCTTCCTTCCTTCCTCTCATCTCTTCTTTCCTTCCTTCCTTCCTCTCATCTCTTCTTTCCTTCCTTCCTTCCTCTCATCTCTTCTTTCCTTCCTTCCTTCCTCTCATCTCTTCTTTCCTTCCTTCCTTCCTCACATCTCTTCCTTCCTTACTTTCTTTCTTTCTTCCTTCCTTCCTTCCTTCTGGTATCCTGGCCATTGCTTTCGGTCACAAACTCCTCAAAACCATGAAATTTATCTTCAGAGACACTTCCATCTGTTAGAACTATCATTGAGGAAGAGGAATGTCCCAGATGCGCCAAGGAGTCAAATAATTCTTACCGCTAGGCATGCTGAACAAGGACTACTGAAATGGTGTTCCCACAATGCACCAGTTACTGCCCGATTTTTTTTATACTGCGCACACTGACCACACAGACCCATTCTCTCACATGTGGGCCTACCAGCTTTCTCCTGCTTGATTTGAGGCCGCTAGAATTTAGGCGTATAATTACGTCCGAAACATTGGCTCGTAAGACGTATATATACGTCCGAAACATTCAAAGGGTTAACGATGGAGTTCCATTCCTGAGGCCTCGTCGGTAAACTAATTCGTCGCTAAGTGAGGAGCATACTATAATGGTAGTGAGTGTGTCAACCATCTTTGATATTGTTTTAATGCCAATGTTGCACCATTTATAACATTTCTGGTATACTATTTTTAAAAGTTTATACAGTTGTGTACTGTATATTGAAATAAACAGAATAGAGGAAATCAGCTCTAATATACATTATTAAGGTATAAATACTGGTCAGGGAGCCTGTTGTAAGTCCGAGGCATCGGTAAAAGAGTACGTCGCTAAGTGAAGAGAGGCTGTACTTTTAGTTATACAGTATTTTACAAAGTACAGTGGACCCTCGGTTTCCGTTGAAAATTCTTTCCAGAATGCTGTTCGAGTGCCATTACAAAACAAATTTGTTCCCATAAGGACAAATGTAAATTAGATTAGTCGTTTCAGAACCCCAAAAATACACTTACAAAAGATCTTACAAAAATACTTGCATAATTGTTCGAGTTTGGAGGTGAACGAAAACCGTGGGTCCACTGTACATACAGTGATACCTCGAGTTACGATATTTTTTCGTTCGAGAATGCTGTTCAAGTGCCATTACCAAACGAATTTATCCCCATAAGGAATAATGTAAAATAGACTAGTCCTTTTACACCCCCAAAAATATACAGTGGTACCTTATTTTTTTTATTAACACATCGGCCGATTCCCACCAAGGCAGGGTGGCCCGAAAAAGAAAAACTTTCATCATCATTCACTCCATCACTGTCTTGCCAGAAGGGTGCTTTACACTACAGTTATAAAACTGCAACATTTACACCCCTCCTTCAGAGTGCCGGCACTGTACTTCCCATCACCAGAACTCAAGTCCGCCTGCCGGTTTCCTGAATCCCTTCATAAATGTTACTTTGCTCACACTCCAACAGCACGTCAAGTATTAAAAACCATATGCCTCCATTCACTCCTATCAAATACGCTCACACATGCTTGCTGGAAATCCAAGCCCTCGCACACAAAACTTCCTTTACCCTCCCTCCAACCTTTCCTAGGCCGACCCTACCCCGCCTTCCCTCCACTACAGATTTATACACTCTCGAAGTCACTCTGTCTCGTTCCATTCTCTCTACATGTCCAAACCACCTCAACAACCCCTCCTCAGCTCTCTGGACAATCGTTTTGGTAATCCTGCACCTCCTCCTAATTTCCAAACTCCGAATTCTCTGCATTATATTCACACCACACATTGACCTCAGACATGACATCTCCACTGCCTCCAGCCTTCTCCTCGTTGCAACATTCATCACCCATGCTTCACACCCATATAAGAGCGTTGGTATAACTATACTCTCATACATTCCCCCTCTTTACTTCCATGGACAAGGTTCTTTGTCTCCACAGACTCCAAGTGCTCCACTCACCCTTTTCCCCTCATCAATTCTATGATTCACCTCATCCTTCATAGACCCATCCGCGACATGTCCACTCCCAAATATCTGAATACATTCACCACCTCCATACTCTCTCCCTCCAATCTGATATCCAATCTTTCGTCACCTATTCTTTTGTTATTCTCATCACCTTACTCTTTCCTATATTCACTTTCAATTTTCTTCTTTTACACACCCTACCAAATTCATCCACCAACCTCTGCAGCTTCTCTTCAGAATCTCCCAAAGCACAGTGTCATCAGCAAAAAGCAACTGTGACAACTCCCACTTTGTATTTGCTTCTTTATCTTTTAGCCCAACACCTCTTGCCAAGACCCGCATTCACTTCTCTTACAACCCCATCTATAAATATATTGAACAACCACGGTGACATCACACATCCTTGTCTAAGGCCCACTTTTACTGGGAAATAGTCCCTTCCCTCCTACACACTCTAACCTGAGCCTCACTATCCTCATAAAAACTCTTCACTGCTTTCAGTAACCTTCCTCCTATTCCATACACCTGCAACATCTGCCACATTGCCCCCTATCTACCCTATCATACGCCTTTTCCAAATCCATAAATGCCACAAAAACATCTTTACCCTTATCCAAATACTGTTCACCTATATGTTTCACTGTAAACACTTGGTCTACACACCCCTACCTTTCCTAAAGCCCCCTTGTTCATCTGCTATCCTGCTTTCTGTTTTACTCTTAATTCTTTCAATAATAACTACCATACACTTTACCAGGTACACTCAACAGACTTATTCCCTATAATTTTGCACTCTTTTGTCCCCTTTGCCTTTATACAAAGGAACAATACACGCTCTCTGCCAATCCCTAGGTACCTTACCCTCTTCCATACATTTATTAAATAATAGCACCAACCACTCCAAAATTATATCCCCACCTGCTTTTAACATTTCTATCTTTATCCCATCAATCCCAGCTGCCTTACCCCTTTCATTCTACCCACTGCCTCACGAACTTCCCCTACACCCACAACTGGCTCTTCCACACTCCTACAAGATGTTATTCCTCCTTGCCCTACACACGAAATCACAGCTTCCTGTCTTCATCAACATTTAACAAATCCTCAAAATATTCTCTCCATCTTCCCGATACCTCTAACTCTCCATTTAATAACTCTCCTCTCCTATTTTTAACTGTCAAATCCATTTGTTCTCTAGGCTTCCTCAACTTATTAATCTCATTCCAAAACTTTTTCTTATTTTCAACAAAATTTGCTGATAACATCTCACCCACTCTCTCATCTGCTCTCTTTTTACATTGCTTCACCACTCTTTTAACCTCTCTTTTTCTCTCCATATACTCTTCCCTCCTTGCATCACTTCTACTTTGTAAAAACCTCTCATATGCTAACTTTTCTCCCTTACTACTCTCTTTACATCATCATTCCACCAATCGCTCCTCTTCCCTCCGCACCCACTCGCCTGTAACCACAAACTTCTGCTGAACACCCAACACTACATTTTTAAATCTACCCCATACATTTTCGACCCCATTGCCTACACTCTCACTAGCCCATCTATCCTCCAATAGTTGTTTATATCTTACCCTAACTGCCTCCTCTTTTAGTTTATAAACCTTCACCTCTCTTTTTCTTACTGATTCTATTTTCCTTGTATCCCATCTACCTTTTACTCCCACTGTAGCTATAACTAAAAGTGATCTGATATATCTGTAGCCCCTCTATAAACATGTACATCCTGAAGTCTACTCAACAGTCTTTTATCTATCAATACATAGTCCAACAAACTACTGTCATTACGCCCTACATCATATCTTGTATACTTATTTATCCTTTTTTTCTTAAAATATGTATTACCTATAACTAAACCCCTTTCTATACAAAGTTCAATCAAAGGGCTCCCATTATCATTTACACCTGGCACCCCAAACTTACCTACTACACCCTCTCTGCATGTTTCTCCCACTTTAGCATTTAGGTCCCCTACCACAATTACTCTCTCATTTGGTTCAAAAGTTCCTATACATTCGCTTAACATCTCCCAAAATCTCTCTCTCTCCTCTACACTCCTCTCTTCTCCAGGTGCATACACGCTTATTATGACCCACTTTTCGCATCCGACCCTTATTTTAATCCACATAATCCTTGAAACTATACTTAGGGTAAAAAAAAAAAAAAAAAAAAATTTGCCTTCTAAGCTGAGAAGTACACAAAAATTTAGAAATTTATGTGAAGTAGACTGTTCATGACAGCACAACTGTTGGAGAATATTTTTTCACTGATTGTTCAAGGGCTGCATACATTCAGTGCCTTGTATTATAGTTTTTCCCAACTCCACCTACTATATCAACAATAGATTTTCATTACATCACGCTTTGTAATAAAGCCAACTCCTCAACTCTGGTAACCTACATTCCTACATGGTCTAGTGAATCTAAGAAAGAACCCTCTATTGACCTTTTCTTCAATAAAACACCAATCTCGGCCAACAAATTAGTTTTTACAATTTGTGTTCAGACAACTTTAGAACAGCAACACACAGCCTGCTACAGGCAAAGACGCTATTGTGACCGACTTGCCTGTCACCGAAATGTCAGGATAACTGACAAACATTAGATGACTATTGTCATTATCCAGCTCTAGAGACATTTGAAATTTTATAGCATTTATACAATAATCCAACTTCAGATCAAATTATAATGTAATGCTTTACTATACTGTACTCATTCTTACCTTAGCAATAGCAGAATTCTCAGCATGCTCAGCAGGATTCTCTTGTTTAAACTCGTAGAGAACCTTCTCTCCTTTTGGGCCCACAACCAGCAGTCCTCCATTCTGGAAGGCATCTCCTTTCATGTCTCCTCCAACTGCCCACTCCTTACTCTGTATGTAAACATTCCTATGACATTCCAGTAACCAAACTTTCTTGGTACACTGTCATAAAAATTATTTTATTACACTTAAAATCATCATCAATCATGATAACTTCAGATTAAACCAATAATAAATTTATAACTTAGTGTTGTAATTACTAAAACCCAAGAAATAAGAGGGTCTTAAGTTTATACATTGAAACTATTCATTAAAAGACACAGAAATACAAGAGAAGAATGAGTTAATTTAGATTGTGATGAACTAAAATGTTACTTTTAAAAGATTAGTTAATAAAAAATCTTGCACATCATTAGTCAATACACAAACAATACCTTACCTTTTTAAGCAAACTGTCACCAGGTCAACTATAAGTGTTATAGTCATTTAGTGATTGTACATCTGGTTCGTGCATAGAATACAGCAATTAGCCAATCAACATCATTTGCTAAAAGCATGTATAGTATACAGTATTATAAACTAATGCACTGGCCTTGTGTACAAGCAAGATTAATTCCATAGACTATCTATTATTTAGAATTTTCACTTAAATCTAAAAATGGATAGTTTAAGATAGTTATTTCCAGATCTGAGAATTGCAGGTACTAAACTATATAGATTACTGAAACAGAAATTAAGCAATAGTGTCTAGCCAGTAGTACTACCTTCCTCATAGCTTCTCTTGCTACTCTTGAGAGAAGAGCAGGGATTAAACTAAGATACCCAAGCTTCTTGTAGTTGAGGTCTTTAAAACTTTTCTTCTCAGTGTCAATGTACAACTCTGCAAATAAATTCAAGGGGTATAAGCAGTACTAACAAACAAGGGTCACAAACACTTAACATTATGGAATAAAAAGGCACAATACCATGACGAACAATACAAAAATAATCCCCCACACAGGAAAATGAAACTTGTGATGTAGTTTTGGCCTGAGTTGGCCCATTAATTTTTCATATTAACTGTGCGACTACTTAGTGGCCCAAGTCGAACCAAAACATCATAAGTTTCATTCTCCTGTGTAGGTTGTGTATTTCATTACAGACTTTCATTCAAAATTACAAAATTCACGAAACAATTTTGAAAAACTTGAGAAAAGCCTATGCTAATGCATCCAGGAAGGCTAAAACTGGGAGTTAATTAATGCTAATACAGTTGAACTGACAATTAAATTTAGATTTAAGTTTAATACAATTATCTGAAGATTAGTACTGATAGACTGGCATTATATGTATGCCAGCAAGAACAATAAACTTTTAAAATAATAAAAGAACAGTATTTATTTATATTACTATATATTCCTAAATTTTTTTTTTTTTTATTTAAGAATAACAATGTGTACATAGAGCAACCAGAAGAGGATAAAGATTTCCTTCAGAATGTTACAGCGTATTACTCACCAGTCAAAGAGTGCCATCAGGCCCACTAAAGGGCGTACTGGTGTTACACAAGGATGGTTCACCAAAAAATAACCAAGAAAGGCTTAGCATATCTGCTATTTTTATTTTTCAATAAAAAAAAAATCAATACCTGGATGTCATGTGTCCAACCATGCCCAGTTTAAAGGTTAAAAGACATGGTTAAATTTCCAGAAGCAAGCAATGAGTGTTTGGGTGCAACAGTGGAAAGATTGTAAAAAACATTTAGTACAGCCTCTCCTCAACGGAATTCCGTTCCTAAGACGTCGGTAAATGAATTCGTTGCTAAGTGAGGAGCATACTACGTATAATGGTAGTGGATTTGTGTTTTAATGTCACCTTTGCACCATTTACAACATTTCTGGTATATTTTTAACCCTTTGAGGGTCCAGAGGCCAAATCTCAGTGACAGCCAGGGTCCAAGAATTTTCGAAAAAAAAAAAAAAAATCTTATAGAATTAAGGACATTTTTTAAGAGGTAATAAAAAAAAAATTCCGATCAGCGCTTACCAAGATATAGAGGCATGAAGTTGACACTCAAAAAGCAGGTGCCACCAACATCGGCAACTTCCGTAAATTCGCTTTTTTTTTTTTCTAATTTTTTTCCAGTAACATTTGTGGCCTGTGAGATCAATATAGTATTGCATAATGTATATATGTACACTCTTTGTATTCAACACAATAACCACACTAATATTTTCATCATTACATATATTGTTTACAAAACTTGTTTACAACAAAAAACATGCTAAAATGTTGTATATTAGTAATGTTCTATTATATACATTGGTACCCCGAGTTTCGTACAGCTCCCAACTCAAACAATTGTATTGTAAGTGCTTTTTTAAGTGTATTTTTGGGGGTCTGAAACAGACTAACAGACATTATTCCTTATGGGAACAAATTCGTTCAGTAATGGCACTTAAACAGCCTTCTGGAATGAATTATGGCTGAAACTCGGGGGTCCACTGTACATTATTTAGGTATGCATACTGGTCAGAGCCCGTCTTAAGTCAGAGTCGTCGGTAAACGAGTACGTCACTAAGTGAGGAGAGGCTGTGTTTAAAACGCCCTATTTTACCAAATTTAAAGGTGATACTAGTACACAAATTTACAGATGATCCACTGTTGCTTACCTCCATCAAAGAATTTGCCAGCTACGAAATCCTCTAAACCAGTTTCCTCTAGTCCAATGCCGATGAGTCTAACATTAGCTTGGACGAGTTGTGGCGATAAGAGACTTAACTCTTTAGCCGCCACCCTGCAGAATGCTCATCCAAACCGTCTCATAAAGAACAGAATACATCCACCTTCAGACCAAAAAGTGCTCATCTTTACTTCCTGAAAACAAGCAAAAATGATTTTTAATATACGTACTGGTATACAGTAAAGAAATTTGTTATTTACAGAAATTTAAGTCCTCCCATACAGTATATGTACTGCACAATCCTCAATGGCAAGCAATGACTAAAAATAAAAATTTAAGCAACCAAATAGCGTACGGATGGGTTACATTATACAGAACAGCATTTATAAACAAAGTAAAATTATTAAAAAATTTGAAACATTATATAATTGCTAGACATAGGATCCTGGAAGCCCCATTAGGGAGGCACTGCTTCTTTACTACATTATTCACTATCAGCTCTCCTGACATGATATTTCATTGAAGGACCATATGTTTTGATGAAATAAATTTTTTTTTTGTTTTGGCAATACGTACCTGGAATATACCAAAACCCTCTCCAGGTATACTCCAGGTATTGCTAAAACTCAAAAAATTTTATTTCATCAAAACATATGGTCCTTCAATGAAATATCTGGGCACACCCTTTGATCCTTTCATGTCAGGAGAGCTGATAGTGAATAATGTAGTAAAGAAGAACAGCGCCTCCCTAATGGGGCTTCCAGGATCCTATGTCTAGCACTTGTATAATGAGTTCATGGTACTTTGCTCTTAAAAAAAAAATTATTTCTACAAGTACATTTAAAATGTATACAAGCATTGCCAATATTACTGACATACATAGGAAGCCCCTTGTTGTGCAGAGCTTTTCAGGCAAATTAGGCTAATTTTCTCCCCAGGATGTGACCCACACCAACCGGCTAACCAGCCAGGTAGCTATTTCATTGCTAGAGGAACAATGACAGAAGGTATCTTAAGGAAACGTTCTCATGTTTCTACCCGTACTGGAGATTGAACCACAGACCTTGGTGTGAGCTGAGTGCTAGCAGTTGAGCTATGGGACACCAGTAAGTGCTGGATGAAATGAACTCAATTTTGTAGTACAGTATCTACAATAGGTGATCAAGTCTTAAACATCTATTATACAGCAACAAAGGTGTGGAATGGGTTACCTGACATTGTCAAGGCCAGTCTTAGCATAAACCAATTTAGGAAGAAACCTAAAAAAGTCAGGGATGTTAAAAAAAACCTGGGTTTTTCCTTTCCATTTTTCATGTTTTTTTTTATTTTTTTTTTACTTTACTAATTAACCCCTTCACTGTTCAAGCTCCTGAAATTAATGTTGTTCTTAGTGTCCTTTAAAAATACAGTGGAACCCCGAGTTTCAGCCGTAATCCATTCCAGTAGCTAGGCCTAAACTCGAAACAGCCGAAAGTCAAAGTAATATGTCCCATAAGAAATAATGTAAATACAGTGGTACCTCGACTTACGATGGTCCCCAAAATCGCCCTTTTATGTAAGTTTATTTTTTTAAATGCTTTTGTAAGTATATTTTTGGGGGTGTAAAAGGACTAGTCTATTTTACATTATTCCTTATGGGGATAAATTCGTTTGGTAATGGCACTTGAACAGCATTCTCGAACGAAAAAATATCGTAACTCGAGGTACCACTGTAGTACTTAAATTAGTATAACAGATAAATTAACATTTAAATAAACATTTAAAATAACATTTATGTACCTTTATTGAAGAGACTTGCTGGCATCTGGAAGATAGGGAGGATGAGAGAGGGAGGACTTATTGTTTGGAAGGGAAATCCCCTTCCATAAGGACTTAAGGTAACAAGTCCCTCTCTGGGGTTACTTTCCTTCTTTGTCTTTTAATGCCATTAGGACCAGCTTGAGAGTCACTGGACCCCTGTCACACAAAATAACTTGCTTTGTTTCTGGCGTCTTTAAAATTTCACTAAAATGGGACATTGTTTTGTCATTGAACATGTTGCAGAGATGGCTTGTTTCAGTTTGCTCAGGGTGGAATTTCTCACCAAAATTTTGCAACTTATTCCACATTCCACACATTTCCTTAATCACTGAAGAAGGCACCTCCTTCACTCCCTCTTCCTCCACCTCTGAAGCAAGTTCCTCAGCTGTGGTCTGATGCTGTTCCAGTTGAAGCTCTTGCAGTTCGTCAGTGGTTAGCTGTTCCCTGTGGTCCTCCACTAACTCTTCCACATCCTCGTCACTCACCTCCAACCCCATGGACTTGCCCAATGCCACAATACCTTCCACAACAGGCAGAGGGTCGGCAGGGTCAGGGTCAGGGTCAGCCTCAAACCCTTCAAAATCCCTCTGGAGGACACATTCTACTATCTCCTTCACTTCTATGGTGTTCCTCACTTTCTTTACCACAGGACTGCCACTAGGAAGTTTCTTTGGGCCCAAGGTGGCTTATTTCAGTCACAATTAATTAAGAAGCACTAAACAATGAATTTATTGTGAAATGTTTGGATGAGCGCGCAGGGTAATGTTCACTCAAGGATAAACAACGCTAGACTGGCTCACGACGCCTGCGCGGGGAGGCGGACAGTTCTGGTACGCCGGCTGAAACACGGGACAACGGCCGAAACTCGGGACAAAATTTGGCCAAAAAAGCGGTCGAAACTCGAAGAAGCCGATACTCAGGGCAGCTGAAACTCGGGGTTCCACTGTAATTGTTTTCTTCTGAAATGGTAGAGAATCTTTTCCTGAAAGTAATTACACCACAATTACGAAATTTGCTAGAAAACTTATGGACTTGCGCTGGCACAGTCAGCGGACTCTGCAGAATTTATGTATTAGCAATTTTGGTAACTTCAAGTCCTATTTTAAGTCAATTTCATTGCTCCATTTGACCAAATTCTTAGCTATTTCACCAGTATTCCTTCCGTTCTATAGACTAAGCACAAGAAACCACTTCATCAACTATTACAACTCTTAAAGGGCACGGAAGTCAGTACGTAATTTAGCCAATTTTACACAAAATTAAAAAATACCAATTTAAAAATAGTGAAAAATAAACAATAGAAATATTCCAGGCACTAAAACATTTCCTCTGTTCATTAATCATGTCCCCAGGCCTCTCTATTAAGCTTGCCCTCCATTTTCAATTCATTGTCTCACAAAACTCTTAGATTTACTCTTATTCCCAGATAATAAAATATAACCAGGAATGATTTGTCATGGTTTGCAGCTTTCCCATAATTGAATCAGACCTATTAAAGAATAAATACTCTATTCATAAGGAATGTTTAAAAAATATAAAAATTACATACTATACTGTATAGTACAGATACTTTCCTACTTTTTTTTTCACATTTATAATCAGTACTGTCATTTTATACTCTAATCTGAAATACTGTACTGTAACATGTTTACAGTTTATGTAAAAATTCAATACAGATACTTCCCTACTTATGAACAGGTTTGGTTCTAAGTGGTCGTTCCAAAGTAGATTTGTTCACAAGTCCAACATATGTATGTACAGTGGTACCCCGACTTACGATATTTTTTCATTCCAGAATGCTGTTCAAGTGCCATTACCAAACGAATTTATCTCCATAAGAAATGATGTAAAATAGACTAGTCCTTTTAGACCCCCAAAATTACACTTACAAACAATCAAACAAACAAACAAATTTTATTTCATTGCAGATTACATGGGTATCGGAAGTTACAATGTAAATTGAGTGCAAGGAGAGCCACTGACATGCCATGGCATTAGGGGCAGCTTATTCTAGTCCTTAAAAACTATGTACTTAATATTAGAGAAATTTATTGAGTTTATTCTAGTTAAAAATTATTTTCAAAATTACAATATGATGAAATTTTACTGTTTAAATTATTATATAATGATATTAGATCTTAGATTGTTACAGGTGTTAAGATTCTTGAATGATAATATGGAATTGAGATTATCTTAAGGAAAATAACATTGAGCATTTTTGACATTAACTTATAATATGAGTAGGGGGTAACATAATAGTAACATATTATTAAAAATTGAGATTATCGTATAGGAAAGTAACAATGAGCATTTTTCAAAGTAGTTTATAGTATGATCATTTAGGTTTGGGTGAGTAGGTGGTTTTGAGTTGAGTCTTAAATTGATTTTCAGACAAGATTATCTTAATATTTACTGGTAATGAATTCCAGATTCTGGGGCCCTTTATGTGCATAGAATTTTTACATAGGTTGATATGAACACGGGTATATCAAAAAGTGATCTGTGTCGTGTGTTGTGGTCATGGGTCCTATTAAAGTTGGTGAGGAGAGTTTTGAGCAGAGGGTTTATATTAGAGTGTAAAGTTTTATATATGTAGTAGGCACAAGAGTAAGTATGAATGTTCTTTACGGTGAGTAGTTTGAGACTTTTGAATATTGGTGGAGTATGCTGTCTAGAGTGGGAATTTATCATCATTCTGACTGCGGCCTTTTGTTGTGTTATGAGTGGTCTAAGGTGATTTAACGTTGTTGATCCCCATGCACAGATTCCATAGGTGAGATACGGGTAGATAAGTGAATGATATAGTGCAAGGAGAGCTGATTGAGGTACATAATAGCGTATCTTTGATAATATGCCTACTGTCTTCGAGATTTTCTTGGAAATTTGTTGTACAGTATATATGTGTTTGGAATTTAAGGCTACTGTCAAGGTGGATTCCTAGGAATTTTCCCTCTGAGTCTTGTGATGGGTGTACCATTAAGTGTTATGTTAAGTGGAACATTTGTGGCTTTGCTTCCAAACTGTATGAAGTAGGTCTTGTCAGTATTGAGAGTAAGCTTGTTAGTCGTCATCCATGTTGATATTTTCTGTAATTCGGCATTAACAGTGTTGGCCAGTATAACTGGATTTGGGTGAGAGAAGACATATGTTGTGTCATCTGCAAATAAAATGGGTTTGAGTAGTTGTGATGCATTCGGTAGGTCATTTATGTAAATGAGGAATAGGAGTGGCCCCAGGACACTTCCTTGAGGGACTCCGACTGTAATTGGTTGTGTGGAAGAGTTCGCTCCATTTGTGTACACGTATTGGCTTCTGTTGGTGAGATATGATTTTAGGTAGTTGAGTGGGTGCCCCTTATACCATAGTGTGCTAATTTTGTGAGCAGTAAATCATGGTCGACTGTATCAAAAGCTTTGCGGAGATCAATGAAGATTCCCAGTGGGACTTCTTTGTTCTCAA
>WNWK01008083.1:0-87643 GCA_009830355.1 Cherax destructor
ACAATTATGTAAGAGTATTTTTGTAAGTGCTTTTCTAAGTGTATTTTTGGGGGTCTAAAAGGACTAATCTAATTTACATTATTCCTTATGGGAACAAATTCGTTTGGTAACGGAACTTGAACAGCATTCTGGAACGAATTAATTATGTAAACCGGGGGTCCACTGTACGTAATTGTTTTACATGATGGTAGGATTGCTGGTGTCTTTTTTCTGTCTCATAAACATGCAAGATTTCAGGTACATCTTGCTAATTCTACTTACATTTAGGTCACACTACACATGCATGTACAAGCATATATATACAAACCCTTCCACTTATCTCCATGGGAAAGTGGAACAAAATTCTTCCTCCATAAGCCATGCGTGTCGTAAGAGGCTAATAAAATGCCAGGAGCACAGGGCTAGTAACCCCTTCTATATATATTACTAAATGTAAAAGGAGAAACTTTTGTTTTCCCTTTTGAGCCACCCCGCCTGGGTGGGATACGGCCGGTACGTTGAAAGATGAGGAAATATACAGTGGACCCTCGGTTAACGAAAGGTCCCGTTAACGAAAGTTTCGGAAAACGTAAGCTTTTTTCGGAATCGGTTAGCGAAAAATTCCTCGGTTACCGAAAGGTATTAGACGTGTCCGCCTGCTCCGCGCAAGCGCAGGACGCCAGTGAAGCGTTGTTTACCATTGAGAGAACATTACCTAGCGCGCTCTTTCAAAGATTCACAATATATTTGGTGTCCTTTTTGGTGGTTTAGTGATTGTCACTGTGAAATAAGTCACCATGGGTCCAAAGAAGCTTCCTAGTGGCACCCCAGTGGTAGCATTCATGCAGGGAGTGTAGCATTCATGCAGAGAGTGTAGCATTCATGCAGTGTGTGTAGCATTCATGCAGGGAGTGTAGCATTCATGCAGGGAGTGTAGCATCCATGCAGGGAGTGTAGCATTCATGCAGGGAGTGTAGCATTCATGCAGGGAGTGTAGCAGGCATGCAGGGAGTGTAGCAGGCATGCAGGGAGTGTAGCAGGCATGCAGGGAGTGTAGCAGGCATGCAGGGAGTGTAGCAGGCATGCAGGGAGTGTGCAGCATGCAGGAGTGTACAGGCATGCAGGGAGTGTAGCATTCATGCAGGGAGTGTAGCAGGCATGCAGGGAGTGTAGCATTCATGCAGGGAGTGTAGCAGGCATGCAGGGAGTGTAGCAGGCATGCAGGGAGTGTAGCAGGCATGCAGGAGTGTAGCATTCATGCAGGAGTGTAGCAGGCATGCAGGAGTGTAGCATTCATGCAGGGAGTGTAGCAGGCATGCAGGGAGTGTAGCATTCATGCAGGGAGTGTAGCAGGCATGCAGGGAGTGTAGCAGGCATGCAGGGAGTGTAGCAGGCATGCAGGGAGTGTAGCAGGCATGCAGGGAGTGTAGCAGGCATGCGGGGAGTGTAGCAGGCATGCAGGGAGTGTAGGCAGGGAGGACACTGCATTAAAAAAGAAAAGGAAGTAACCCCAGAGAGGGACTTGTTACCTGAAGTCCTTTTGGAGGATTTCCCTTCCAACCATTAACACCCTGCCCCTGTCAGCAACTCTACCTTCCAGATGCTTGCAACTCTTCAATAAAGGTAAGTAAATGTTATTGTTTTTTTTTTTTTGAGTGATTATTTTTTTGTGGAACGAATTAATTGTATTTACATTATTTCTTATGGGAAATAAGGTTTCAGATAACGAAAGATTCAGATTAAGTAATAGCTCCTGGACCGGATTAATTTCGTTAACCGAGGGTCCACTGTATAGTGGACCCCCGGAAATCGAACACTCCCAACTGGCCCTATTATGTAAGTTTATTATTGTAAGTGCTTTTATAGGTGTATTTTTGGGGGTCTGAAATGGACTAATCTAATTTACATCATTCCTTATGGGAATAAATTTGTTTGTTAACGGCACTTGAACAGCATTCTAGAATGAAGAATGTTCGATTTCCGGGGGTCCACTGTATATAAATTCTTTCTCTGTGGGTTTTTCTTTCCTTTTGGGTCACCCTGCCTCGGTGGGAAACGGCTGACGTGTTAAAAAAAATATATGTGTAATTTCATGCACTGGTCAGGGAGGTATAACATCTTTTAGGAGTGAGGAAGAACAAGATGTGAGTGTGGGGGAGGTGCATGAGGCATTACATAGAATGAAAGGGGTAAAGCAGCAGGAACTGATGGGATCATGACAAATGTTAAAAGTAGGGGGAGATATTGTGTTGGAGTGGTTGGTACTTTTGTTTTATAAATGTATGAAAGAGGGGAAGGTACCTAAGGATTGGCAGAGAGCATGTATATTTCCTTTATATAAAGGGAAGGGTGACAAAAGAGATTGTAAAATTTATAGGGGAATAAGTTTACTGAGAATACCAGGTAAAGTGTACGGTAGGGTTATTATTAAAAGAATTTGAGGTAAGACAGAGGGTAGGATCGCAGATGAGCAAGGAGGCTTTAGAGTGGGTAGGGGATGTGTAGATCAAGTGTTTACATTGAAGCATATATGTGAACAGTATTTAGATAAAGGTAGGGAAGTTCTCATTGCATTTATGGATTTAGAAAAAGCATATGATAGAGTGGATAGGGTAGCAATGTGGCAGATGTTGCAAGTGTATGGAATTGGTAGTAAGTTACTGAATGCTGTAAAGAGTTTTTATGAGGATAGTGAGGCTCAGGTTAGGGTGTGTAGGAGAGAGGGAGATTACTTCCTGGTAAAAGTAGGTCTTAGACAGGGATGTGTGATGTCACCATGGTTGTTTAATATATTTATAGATGGGGTTGTAAAAGAAGTAAATGCTAGGGTGTTGGGGAGAGGAGTGGGATTAAATTATGGGGAATCAAGTACAAAATGGGAGTTGACAGTTACTTTTTTCTGATGATAATGTGCTTATAGGAGATTCTAAAGAAAAGTTGCAAAGGTTAGTAGACGAGTTTGGGAGGGTGTGTAAAGGTAGAAAGTTGAAAATGAACAAAGATAAGAGTAAGGTGATTAGGGTATCAAACGATTTAGATAAAGAAAAATTGGATATCACATTGGAGAAAGGGAGTATAGAAGAAGTGAATGTTTTCAGATATTTGGGAGTTGACTTGTCAGCGAATAGGTTTATGAAGGATGAGGTTAACCATAGAATTGACGAAGGAAAAAAGGTGAGTGGTGCATTGAGGTATCTGGGGAGACAAAAAACGTTATCTATGGAGGAAAAGAAGGGAATGTACGAGAGTATAGTAGTACCAACACACTTATATGAGTGTGAAACATGGGTTGTAAATACTGCAGCAAGGAGGAGGCTGGAGGCAGTGGAGATGTAGTATCTAAGGGCAATGTGTGATGTAAATATTATGCAGAAAATTCGGTGTGTGGAAATTAGGAGGTGTGGAGTTACTAAAAGTATTTGTCAGAGGGCTGAAGAGGGGTTGTTGAGGTGGTTTGGTCATTTAGAGAGAATGGATCAAAGTAGAATGACTTGGAGAGTGTATAAATCTGTAGGGGAAGGAAGGAGGGGTAGGGGTCGTCCTCAAAAAGGTTAGAGGGAGGGAGTAAAGGAGGTTTTGTGGGCGAGGGGCTTGGACTTCTAGCAAGCGAAGCGTGTGTGAGCGTATTAGATAGGAGTGAATGGAAACGAATGGTTTTTGGGACCTGACGAGCTGTTGGAGTGTAAGCAGAGTACAATGTAAAGTACAATGCCTGCATTTTAAAGGAGGGGTCTGGGATAGTGACAGTTTGGAGAGACTATTCTAAACTGTAGTATCTGAGCACCTCTGCAAAGACAGTGATTATGTATGAGTGAGGTGAAAGTGTTGAATGATGATGAAAGTATTTTCTTTTTGGGGATTTTCTTTCTTTTTGGGGATTTTCTTTCTTTTTGGGGATTTTCTTTCTTTTTGGGTCACCCTGCCTCGGTGGGAGACAGCCTTGTTGAAATAAAAAAAAATATATACAGTGGACCCCTGAGTTTCGGTCATAATTCATTCCAGAAGGCTGCTCAAGTGCCATTACCGAACGAATTTACTCCCTTAAGGAATAATGTCAAGTAGGTTAGTCCATTTCAGACCCCCAAAAATACACTTACGAAAGCACTTACAATATTACACTTACATAGTCGTACGATTTCCGAGGAGACCGAAACTTGGGGGTCCACTGTATATACATGTTATACTGTACATACATGTTATACTGTAGTTTAATAACAAATAATGAACGAAGAAAACTCAGTGAGTGAGTGGTGGGCGGGCTGGCTGCCGGGTCGGAGGGAAGGTAGTAGGGACGCTCGGGTGGCGGGAAACTTAAATATGATTTGGTGGGTGGGAATTTGGCGGCCGGGAATTCTCGAATGTGTGAAGCCCGTGAAAGTGGAAAACGTGAATGTTGAGGGATACCTGTACAATGCCTGCACTTTAAAGGAGGGGTTTGGGATATTGGCAGTTTGGAGGGACATCTAAACTGTAGTATCTGAGCGCTTCTGCAAAGACAGTGATTATGTATGAGTGATGGTGAAAGTGTTGAATGATGAAAGTTTTTTTCTTTTTGGGTTTTTCTTTCTTTTTGGGTCACCCTACCTCAGTGGGAGATGACCAATGTGTTGAAAAAATATACTATATACATATTGTATATAGAAAAATAGCCCCATGTACAGCAATATACTTCTCAAGAAATATTTAGTATTAACTACTACAGCTATCACAGCACTATTTTTTTTACATTATCACAATTATAACAATATTGTTTTACAATAAGTAATGAGATTTGGCTGCACAGCTTAAGTAAAACATTTGCTACCATAACTATGTGATGATAAACAATCACTCACTCTTATTTTCTGCACTGTCAGTTTTTTGTGGCTGTTTGAAAGGCAGTCGAAATGGTTTACGAGCTCCTAAAGCAAGTGGGGACTGAAGAGTGCGCAATGCAGATGGTGTCCCATAATGTCCTAGTGTCTTAAGTTTGCTACGCACTTCTCGTGTTCGCTGATACAGCCGAATAAGTTTAGGATCGGCAATTTTCTCACCATTTATGCTCAGAGATCCGTTATCCATTACACTCCCACTTTCTTGTTTGGAGATTTCCACACTATCTTTAAATCTGGGCTGTTGTTGAGCAATTTCTTCTCGCAAACTTTTAACAGAATCATTATGGCCATGTCCGTAAGTTGGTTCAGTAGGGAATGCACGACTGTCAAATTGTCTATCTAGTTTCATATCACCTTCTTGCAACAGATCCTTCATATTCTGTAAAAAAAAAAAAAACCCAGTATTTAACGTAAAATGAATTACACTAAATTCAATTTGTTAAATTATATCTCAAAACATTAACTAATTTTAAAAATGAATAAGAAGGAAAACTCAAGATATATGATTATCAGATACATTATGGTAAAACGTTCACATTTGGGAATAAAATCGAGGTTTGACCTACACAAGTGACATTTTTGTACAAGGTTTCCCCAAGGTTTGCCTGGAATATGTCACACCTCATTTACACAATTACTTGTTTCTTAAAAGCTCCAACAGTGCAAGTTCATTAAAATTAGAAATACAGTGGACCCTCGGTTAACGAATACCCCGGAAATCGTGCAATTATGTAAGTATAATTTTGTAAGTTCTTGTGGAAGTGTATTTTTGGGGGTCTGAAATAGACTAACCTACGTGAAATTTTTCCTTAAGGGAGTAAATTCGTTCGGTAATGGCACTTGAGCAGACTTCAGGAGTGAAGTTTTTACGAAACTCGGGGGTCCACTGTAACTCTACATTATGATATAAATTTAAGAGATTTAATGAATAATGTATTAAGCCTTCTATAAACCCATTCATGTACTGTATACAGAAACTTGCTTCATCAGAACCAAAGGAATATTATAATAAAAAAGAAGCACTGAACCTACAAGGGCACTTATTTTTTTTTCAGAATATTTCAGTCACACATCTCTACATCTTCAAAGCTACATGCAGCACTTCTAAAGTTTAGAATCTAAAGATAATTTAATTTAGTCATTTTTTTCCCTGCCTCGGTAGGAGATGGCTGGCATGTTAAAAAAAAAATGATAAGTGATGAAACTTTGTGTGAATTTATTTATTCTAGTCTCACCTTAATACTCTCCTTCAGATGGGTAGCAGCTTCATGTAGGTGGGCACTTCGAGGTGCAGTGCTAATGACGGTCAGTTCTGTTACATGTATACATCCAAACCTTCCACCTGTGTGCCCACGCCAACTACCATTCGACACGCATATGATGGAACCTAGTTTCACAATATCTTCTACTCCACACTCCTGTTAATATAGCAGAAAATGCAGAAATGAGCATAAGGCACTTAATTTCTAAGTGCAGAACATCATATGTCAATAGTAAATAACTGCACTTAAATTATATGAACATCAGTTTAATACTACACTTACCTTGATACCTCCCCAAAATCTGAGAGAAAGAATGTTAACATGATGGTCAACAATGTGAACTATTTGTGCACCTTTCTCCAGCAGCCCCACCCTCAATACAACTCCTGCAACATCTACTTCATTCCACATTGGCTTTAATTCCCCTGATGTCATCAGACACAAAGGAGTTGCTTGACGATCAAACTCCGGGAAATTATCTTGGCCATCTGCACCCTGTTCCCATCTAGTGTGTCGTGTAGCTCTGAACTGCAGACATCCATTTCTGTTGAAAATACAAGACAAGACAGTGATGTGAATACGAAACCAGTATTTCATGCACAGTTCTTCAATCACACTATATCTTACCATATTCTACTATCAAAGAATAAAATGCCTGAAACATTAAATAAACTTAACATGAGATCCATTAAAATTCTTGCACAAGAGAGAATGGTAAGGAGTCATACAATCAAATGATAATTTGTAGAAAAGTAGTGACAAAGAAATTTATTAGGATCATATACAAAAAACATATATTCATTTTAAAAAATAAGCAGAGAGAAGTCATAATTATTATAGCCGTACAGATAGTCTGGTGAGAAGAGAAGGCTAAAAATCATTTTAAGAATAGTCACTTAAAGCAGTAATTTTAAAGTCCCTATTGTTTGAGGTTTTAATGATAATCACAATGATCTTTAATTTTACTTATTAACTACTAATAAAATTCATTATATTCTGAGAAAACCTTTTTATCAGTTATCACACCAGAATTTGTGAGAAAATATAAAATTCATTCAAATTTCAGTGATTTTCCCTCAAGAATGAAAATAAAATAAATTTAGTAATTACTTGGGTCAAATTATGCCACATTGTCATTTTACTGTATTAAAAAAAAGCATAAAATTGAATGTATAGTTAGATGATTTAACTAAAACAGTTTGGGAAGAATTTTAGTATGTATTCTTATCTATTTTCATAATAAAACAAAATCAATACAGATATTGTTGACATTTATAAATAAAGTTTACATATCAAGACAATAATAATTCTGAGGCTTTTTGAAATTCTTCTTACATAAGACCTGTAGCCAGGAGATAACTTATGATCATGTGGCTGCCTTCTGTGAGAGTTTGCCTAAGCTCCTCTGATGGTCTCCAGACTGTCAACATGGCTCCAGCACCATCACGATCAACGATGCGTACCTAATTAATGAACAGACAAATTTTTAGCACCCACTGAAAGACAACAAAATTTAATAACATTTAATTTACTGTATTCCCTGACAAGGAATCTATGGTATTTGTTAAATTTTTTCTTCCTCTGATTTCAGAATGCTTTGCCCAATGAGCATCAAATTTTCAAAGATGGTGAACTACAACTAGAAAAAAAATTCATGCAACTATTGGGAAGGGTAGGTGCCCTTTTGTCAGTTTTATGAAATTGTTCCTAATTTTCATTTCTGTGCAATAGCTTGGGGAAACTCTTTTCTGATCAGCTTCAAAATTTAAGTGTGTAGGTGCCAATTTGACAATCTTACTTTCAAAATGGTGTGTATTTTCTCATGAAATAACTTGAGTATGTCTCATCTGAATGCCTAGAATCTTTAATGACTGATGGAATTTAGGAAACGGATGATATCCTTTAACCCTTTGGGGGTCCAAGGGGGGTCTCTGAAACTCGTTCTCAGGGTCCACGAATTTAAAAAAAAAAAAAAAAAAAAAAATTCTTATGGAATGATAGAGAATCTTTTTCCGATCATAACGCCACAAAAATTATGAAATTTGATCGAAAACTAACGGAATTATGCTTTCGCGAAGTTAGCGGTAGCCATGACGCTTACGCATCCGCAATTTCGCCCACTTTGAGCCCTATTTTCGGCACATTCCAATGTTTCAGTCTACTAAAATTATAGCTATTTTGCTAGAACTCCATTTCTTCTATCGATTGAGTACAAGAAACTGCCTATTTACCAATTTCAACTACCCAAAATAGTGGTCAGAAAATGGCAATTTGGCCAATTTCACACAAATTTCAAACGATGCCAATTTCAAAATAGGATCCATAATAAACAAGACAGACATTCCTGGCACTAAAATAACATCTTCTCTGTTCATTAGTCACGTCTCCAGGCCCCTCTTACATTACTTTTGCTTTCCATTTTGAATTTTTATTCTCACAAAAAAAATAGAAGATGTATTGTTATGTATACAACTGCATCATTGTAAAAATGGTATAAATAATATCAGACCACTTGTGCATGAATATTAGACTCGCCAGTTGATGTGTATTGGACGCATGGTATGATTTGTTTACTCTTGAACATCGTCAAAAATTGAACATTTTCGCTACTTTGAGCTCAATTTCAAGGTACTTGTTATTGTCAAAGCAATCAAAATCATCTCTATTTCTGTAATATATCTTCCATTCTATCAAATGAGAACAAGAAAACGAGAATACAACAATAAATACCATACGAAAATAGACTGCAAAGTCGCTGTTTTAAACCAAAAACACGGTCAGAGTTTTTTATTCCTCATTATGCACTGTGTGGTGCAGGAATTTTTTTTATACTGCGCACACTGATCGCACAGACCCATTCTATCACATCTAGGCCTAACAGCCTGTTTCTGCTTGATTTGAGGGTGCTAGAATTTAGGCGTACTAGTACGTCAATAACCCCAGTGCGTAAGACGTACTAGTACGACCAAAACCCTAAAGGGTTAAATCTAGGCTGTAAAGGTGAAACTGTCATTCTATGTCGCAAAATATTTGAAAAAAAAAAAATTATGTTTTCTTATGAAACAATAGAGAATCTTTTCCCGATGGTAATGACACCAAAAGTACAAAATTTGATGGAAAACTTACTGAATTACGCTCTCGTGAAGTTAGTGATCTCGGCGATGTACACGCATCAGCAATTTCGCCGACTTTGAGCCCTATTTTCGGCCAATTCCATTGTTCCAGTCGACCAAACTCATAGCTATTTCTTTAGAGCTCCATTTGTTCTATCGATTGAGTACAAGAAACCGCCCATTTACCGATTTCAACTACCCAATAAAGTGGTCAGAAATTGGGAATTTGGCCAAATTAAAAAAGATGCCAGTTTCAAAATAGGGTCCAGAATAAACAATGCAGACATTCCTGGCACTAAAATAACATTTTCTCTGTTCATTAGGCCCATCTTTATTACTCTTGCTTTCTATTTTGATTTTTTATTCACACAAAAAATAGAAGATTTACTGTTATGCAGACTACTACATTATTGTAAAAATGGTATAAATAATATCAGTGCACTTGTAAAAGAATATTAGACTCACCAGTTGATGGGTATTGGACGCATGGCGTGATTTGTTTACTCTTGAACATTGGCAAAAATCGAACATTTCCGCTACTTTGAGCTCAATTTCAAGGTCGTTTTCATCATGAAACTAATCAAAATCATCTCTAGTTCTGTAATATGTTTTCCATTCTATCAAATGAGACCAAGAAAACGAGAATACAACCATAAATACTATATGAAAATACACCTCAAATTCGGCGTTTTAATCCAAAAACACGGTGAGTTTTTTTTTCCTCATTATACACTGCGTGCTGCAGGATTTTTTTTATACAGTGGACACTGACCACACAGACCCATTCTCTCACATGTGGGCCTACCAGCTTTCTCCCGCTTGATTTGAAGCCGCCAGAATTTAGGCGTATTAATACGTCTGAAACACTGACTCGTAATATAATATAAAAAACTTGGAGTGGAATTCATGTAGTTTCAAACTTTCAGTGATGATGGGTTTTGTTCAACGGAAGATTAAGTGTTATTGGACTGTGTAAACTAATGTGCCAATTTTATTGAACATGTTGGTTTCTCTGTAATAAATGGAGAATGCTTCCTATGACTGACTTCAAACCCTAAATGTTGTACTGTATATCTTAAATAGAGAAATTTTTGGATTGATCTTGAACTGTGTAGGTGATAACTTAACAATTAAAAAAGTTGCAGAGTATTTTTCTGTGAAGAACTTAGTGGGTTTAGCACTTAGTTATGAATGTAATAATAATAATAATTTTTCTGTGCAATAATCTGAGAACACAAATTCTGAGCAGCTTAAAATTGAAAGTGCTTTGTACTTTGCTCAGAGCAAGGTTCGCAATGTTATTAGGCTGTGTTAGACCTAATTTGCCAAATTTGTTAAACAAATATGGATATTGTTTTCTGTGCAATAACTGGTGAATGTCTCTACTGACTGACTTCACACAGCTACATACAACACTTTTGTCATTCATTAACACTTTCACTGGGTGTCCATGACATTTTCTGATTACAAAAATTTATTGCAATAATACTGTAAAAGATGTGAAAATGCAGTTCTCTGCATACAATAACATGATTATCATAACATGAAGTTCCCTAGCAGATGGACTGGGTGTAATAATCTCATTCAATGGCCCCCTCATACTAACCTGATATCATACCTTTAGACTTTTTGTGAAGGATAATGTGTTTCCAGATACCAATAGCTGACCTTACAACACTACTTGCTGGAATAAAAAAAAGCTCTACACAAGAGTCAAATGTAGTTGCAATAAAAGCTTCCTCTGCACCTGTCCTCATCACTTTGTCTCTTAAAGACAGGGTCTTATAGCCACTCTAGTAACCAGGCTCATTTAAAGAAATGCAGTTAATTAACTGCACTACCCTAGGCAGCTCTGATATCGGACCTGACAGGTCAGATATCAGAGCTGCTCATTCTTTTATCTGGCCATTTTCAGATCAGCTGTTTGACCATGACATCATGATCTTTGGATGAATGTGAGCACCCACTATACATTCATTCTTTCATCCTGAAGGTATTACTCAGAAAAATCCAATGTAATGGCAATGCTATGAGTGAACTGAGGTCTACCTGGAGGCTGTTCCAAGGGTCAATGACCCCACGACCCAGTCTTTGACTATGCCTCCTAGTGGATCAGGGTCTGATCAACTAGGCTGTTACTGCTGGCCAAACGTAATCTAATATATGAACCACAGTCCAGCTGGTCAGGCACTGACTGCATTAATATAAACAAAGCTGTGCATTAATTATTTACCTTTAATACTGGTGTTGCTTCATAAAGAATTTTTATCTTGGCCATCTTGCACTGAACTTCAGCATTTATATTGCGCCTCCTCTCTTCTTCTTGATGCTGCCGCCATGACCTTGCCAGTTCCACTTGGTGCCGAGTTAGTAAGCCCTGAAATAGCAATCAGTATAAACACTACTGCAGTTAAAATATAAAACTCATTACACAAAGATAAGTACAGTGGTACCTCGAGTTACGATGGTCCCCAAAATCGCCCTTTTATGTAAGTTTATTTTTTTAAATGCTTTTGTAGGTATATTTTTGGGGGTGTAAAAGGACTAGTCTATTTTACATTATTCCTTATGGGGATAAATTTGTTTGGTAATGGCACTTGAACAGCATTCTCGAACGAAAAAATATCGTAACTCGAGGTACCACTGTATTCACGAGAATAGAGGTGCACTGTAATAGGCCTAGTGGTCCATGTTACAAGGGAAGTCTTTCTCACACTCTGCCATTCTCACTCGTACAGTATTTGTCCAGCATATTCCAAAAGACTTGTGTGAGTGTATTAGATAGAAGCAAGTGGAGGCAGATGGTTTTTATGACTTGACGTGCTGTTGGAGTGTGAGCAAGATAACATTTATGAAGGGATTCAGGAAAATCAGTTAGCTGGACTTGAGTCCTGGAGGTGGGAAGTACAGTGCCTGCACTCTGAAAGAGGGGTGGAGATATGTTGCAGTTTTTGAACTGCAGTATCAGCACACCTCTGGCAAGACTGATGGAGTGAGTGGTAATAAAAGTGCTTCCTCTTTTTCAGGGGTCACCCTGCCTCAGTGGGAAACAGCCAATGTATTAAAAAATAATAAACATGACTTGCTGTGTTCAATATTTTTCAAGGTTTTTCCCCATACTAGGGAGTCAAGAGAGGCTAATTGTGGGTATGGGCAAAAAAGACATAAGTGATGATAGAAAAAAATACATAAATGAACTGTTGGAAGAAGACAACACAGAACAGACTATAGATCAATTGCTGAATATGGTAAATTTCCAGGAAAAGGAGTAGGAGAGGAAGAGGATCAGAAGAGAAACAACTTTCACTACAAATCATATGACAAACTCCCTAACACTGAAAGGAGTGTAACTTCTTTCCTTAAAATAGATTCTAACATGAATAGAAGTCTGAAGCTGCTAAAGGGCTTTGTGAGTTGCACAGTATCACAATGCACATAGCATTACAGAGTACTCTGCCACTCTCCCATACCCATCAACATCTGGACATTTTTCATCAACAGCTACATATGGGTAAGAACCAGTGTTTCACATTGACTCGGTAAGCCACCATCAACACCTTTCTCTGAAATGTACACCTGCAGAAAGTGAAGTAATTTCTTTATTTCTAAAGTATTATAAAGTGAAAACAAACTAAGAAGTTAGTTAATATTCTTGGAATCTAAAGCTTAACTTTTACATGTAGTATATACATATACAGTGGACCCCCGAGTTTCGTAAAAACTTCACTCCTGAAGTCTGCTCAAGTGCCATTACCGAACGAATTTACTCCCTTAAGGAAAAATTTCACGTAGGTTAGTCTATTTCAGACCCCCAAAAATACACTTCCACAAGAACTTACAAAATAATACTTACATAATTGCACGATTTCCGGGGTATTCGTTAACCGAGGGTCCACTGTACAGTGGTACCTTGAGTTACGATGGTCCCCAAAATCGCCCTTTTATGTAAGTTTATTTTTTTAAATGCTTTTGTAAGTATATTTTTGGGGGTGTAAAAGGACTAGTCTATTTTACATTATTCCTTATGGGGATAAATTCGTTTGGTAATGGCACTTGAACAGCATTCTCGAACGAAAAAATATCGTAACTCGAGGTACCACTGTATGTGGCACTCCAGTTTTTTAGGGGCTATCAACAATACTCAGTAAGAGTATATTGATTAACATACTACCTAGGAAAGTGTTAAATTAACTGAACATTAATAGTTTATCTATCTCTCTGACTTTAGTATGGTTGTGTAAGTTACAAAACACAGGGACAACCTCCAAACTGCTTGGGTCCATGGTCTCTTCCATGAGTTTAGCAATGTCCCGACCCATGGTAAGGTTGCGTATCTCCTCTCTGGTCAGGGAAGGCATACTTTTGCTGCTATCTTCACTATTCTCTCTTGTCTCCTGACTGAATTCTTTTTCAACTTCAATCATCACCTAAAACCAGATACCAGAATTTTAGTGTTAACTATACATGAATAGCATCAATACTGTACTCATAAAGTACTCTAAAATAACACCTATAACAAAGAAAAACATACCTTACAATTAATTTATTCATAATAAAAGTCAATCAGTTGATCATACCTGGTGCATAATGACTTCCTTTTTATGCTGAGTTTCCTTCAGAATTCTCAAATGTGCTTTTTCTCCTCTGAATACAGCCCGGCCATTGGAACGCTCAAAATACACCAAAGGATACACCCTTGCCAATGTTACAGTCATTTGCCCTACAAGACCCCCATCATGTAAGGTTGCGCCAATAAGAGTAGGCAGTGAACCCTTCAGAGGAAGAAGACCGAGGCGTGACCACCACCGAGCTCTTCTGGTCATGTTTGTATGAAGACGCAGACGAAGTGTGCTCGGTGCCTGATCACACAGATGGAAAAAAAGTTATTTACTAAAAATTAAGCTCTTCATGATAATTTTTTTAATGCTAATTATTATCTCCAGTCATAATATGAGGAGGACCTAAGCTACATTATAGTTCAACCTTTAAATTCATGGAGGGTAGGTTTCTAGAGAACTCCATGATTTCAGAATCCATAAATGCCATTAAACTTTGTCTATATAATAAATACTGTTTCAGATATGGAGTCATTTTGTGCTTCACAGGCCATATCTCTTAAAATATACCTCGACTTACGATGGTCCCCAAACTCACCCTTTTATGTAAGTTTATTTTTTTAAATGCTTTTGTAAGTGTAATTTTGGGGGTCTAAAAGGACTAGTCTATTTTACAACATTTCTTAAGGAGATAAATTCGTTTGGTAATGGCACTTGAACAGCATTCTGGAATGAAAAAATATAGTAAGTCGAGGTACCAAGCTGGTCGTTTCTGCGATGAACGAGAAGGGAGTGTCGAATCGTCATGTGTGGGTCTTGGTCGTTTTTGTGTGGGACCGGGGGTGGTCCGATGGGAGACGGGCGAGCGATTCGAAAATTGCCGCACCGTCGAGGGAGAAGCCGGAATCAAGATCAGAATCTGTTTAATAGACATTCATTGTATCCCCATCCCCCCACCAAAAAAAAAAAATCCATTGAGTGCATTTTGAACAAAAACTGGGGTTGTATTCAATTTAGGGAATATATGCCATGCCAAAAAAACAACAAAAAAAGACCCTTCAGTTAACCCTTAAACGGTCCAAACGTATATTTACGTTCTTACCGCTACTGCCCCAAACGTATATTTACGTTTTATTTTTCATGCCTCCAAATTTGGCACGATTGGCCTGAGATGCCTGGTCAGCATAGAATGGGTCCTAACACTCGGTGTGCGCCATATTAAAAAAATCTGGGACCACTTAGTACCTTGTGGGGTGCTAGCACCAGTTAAATTGAGCGTCAGCTAGAGCAAACACTTCGGCAAAAACCAAGGATTCACTGATGTCATGTCATATTAACACTCCCCTTTTAAGTGGAAAGTGATGTCGGCAGGCTGGTAGGCCAGCTAGCTGGCCAGCTGGCTGGCCACCTGGCTGCCAGCAGCTGGCTTGCCAGCTGGGTACCTGATTGGCTGTCTCTGTATCCGTCTGTCTGTCTGTATCTATCTGTCTCTTTGTCTCTCTCTGTCTCTATCTCACAGGAACACATACGTAAATACAATTATACCTAGTGTAAATTACCTAGGATAACTAAAAAAATCCAGATAAAGTGTTATACTGTGCTTGTGATCTGTGTAACACCATTTGGTTCATGAGCTACCCTCTGAGACAAGCAGACAGAAAGGAGATGACACACAGACAGACAGACACACAGACAGACAGACAGATACAGACAGACAGACAAGTTTGAGTAACAAATAAAGCGAAGCAGTGTAAGCTCATCAAATGTCATCACTGTAACTACTGGACTGATAAGAAGAGATAAGATTACCCTCACCCCTCATCAAATGTCACCAGTCATCATTAGTGGAGATCAGATGAGATAAGGCAGTGACACATATCTTACATAATGCTTCAAGGGAAATTTATTATAATGATTATTATTATTATTATTATTATGCACTATCATTATTATTATTATTTGAGTACAATTTCAGTACCTAATATTACTATCAGAACACAGATTGGCTATGAAATCACAAGAACTACTATAAACTGTAATTATCAGAACATAAAAATTATATAAAATAATAAAAAAAAAAGAGAAAAAAAATGTATATCAGCAACAATTCTGCAAGTGGCAGGACTCCTGTTGCTGTCAGGTGAGCATCCAGTGCCAACTTCTCCGCCTCATATCTCGGTAACTACTGACCCTAGATTTTTTTTTTATCCTATAACACTTTAAAAAATGTGCTCTTCATTTCTAGAAAAAAAAAATCAAAATATTCGGGGCAGTAGCGGTAAGAACGTATATATACGTTTGGACCGTTTAAGGGTTAAAACTTTGAGCGGATGCTCAACTAATTAACAGGTCATCATCTCCCCAAAGATCCGAGTCAAGAAACGTTTGTTCTATTTTCTTACAAACTAACTACCACTGCTTACTACATATACAGAAGGCACTGAATTGCACATCCAACCACCTGCACACACCCACAATTAAAAATGAGGCACTTTGGAAACAAAGTTCTAAAGTAACTTATAAACTCAATATTTTTATTTTACTATATTGTCCACTTCCCACATCATATGGTGATCCAAGAGGGAAAATCATTCACCATCACAATCTTGCCAGGAATGTTTGGAGATCACAATTCAAATGACCATCTAAACCAAATCATCCGCGCCCACCCTTCGGAGTGCATGTACAACCTCAATATAAACTGAACAAAAGCATAATGAACATTTTGGCAATTGATATCTAACTACATAAATATTACAGTTACCAAGTTCATGCTTACCTCCAGTGGATGGCAGGCAGCTGATGATCCAGTTATCTCTGCTCCATGGATGACAAGCTTGGTACCTACCCCTACCTTGTCATCCTGTATTATTTGTGACATTGCACTGTCAACAACAGCACCTGAAAGGAAGATGACTGTTACTATGACATTACTGGTTACTTTATTTTTTTTATTAACATAACAGCCGTTTCTCACCAAGGTAGGGTGGCCAGAAAAAGAAAAACTTTCACCATCATTCACTCCATCACTGTCTTGCCAGAGGTGCACTTACACTACTGTTATAAAACTGCAACATTAACACCCCTCCTTCAGAGTGCAGGCACTGTACTTCCCATCTCCAGGACTCAGGTCTGGCCTGCCAGTTTCCCTGAATCCCTTCATAAATATTACTCTGCTCACACTCCAACAGCACATAAAGTCCTAAAAACTATGTCTCCATTCGCTCCTATCTAACATGCTCACGCATACTTGCTGGAAGTCCAAGCCCCTCACACACACAACCTCTTTTACCCCCTCCCTCCAACCTTTCCTAGGCCGGCCTCTACCCCACCTTCCCTCCACTACAGATTTATACACTCTCGAAGTCATTCTATTTTGTTCCATCCTCTCTACATGTCCGAACCACCTCAACAACCCCTTCTCAGCCCTCTGGATAATAGTTTTGGTAATCCTGCACCTCCTCCTAATTTCCAAACTATGAATTCTCTGCATTATATTCACACCACACATTGCCCTCAGACACGACATTTCCACTGCCACCAGCCTTCTCCTTGTTGCAACATTCACCACCCATGCTTCACACCCATATAAGAGCATTGATATAACTATATGTACTCTCATACATTTCCCTCTTGCTTATCCTTATGTAATATATAACGTACAATTTATGGAACAGGTGGTTTCATTAAAACAAAAATGTAACTACAGTAAACCCTCCAATATTATTATTATTAGTACAGTATTATAATCATGGGGGAGTGCTAAACCTGTAGGATTATACAGTGCATGTGGGGGGATGGAAGGTATTCAGACTCAATTCAGGGAACTGGAGAACAGATCCAATTCCCTAGATAAAGAGCCTCTCACCAGCGTCAAGGAACCTCCCTTGAGGGGAACCCCTCCATATAGCAGACCTACATATAAAGGACTTCGGAAATATGAAACAAAATGCTGGGTCAATTGATTCAGAAACAACGAAGCAAGTCTGTTGGTTACAGAATTGTTAATTACTTTTGCAATCATGGCAAAACAATCTCTTCTTCATCCATCACAATTGCCATTACTGGCCACCCACTTTCCCCTATTAGCCCATTATAAAGAGGGTTTACTGTAAATATATTTTAGCCATTGACAAGTTCCAGGACAAAATCTCCTTAGATAGTTGTATTTTTCCCTGAACTTAAGTTTCATAAAATGGCTTTCAATTTTATTATTATACTCCTGTATTCACAAAAAAGCATTAAACACTTATGTTCATCCAGCACTGGATGGCTGATCTTGTCAAGCAAGATCGGTGACAAGTATAATAGAATTTTTTTATAAAACTAGATATTTTTGGCAGTTATGCAGTCTAACAAGGTCTCCTCAGCTCCTTATCACAGCATATCTCAAGAGAAAGAATGTTTTATGAAAACTTTTAAATTGTCTCATTCCCTACCTCTTATTTCTCCCACTCCATCCCTATCCTCTTCTTCCCTTTCTTCCCTACCTGTACCCCAATCTCTTTTTCAATCTCCATTTCTTTCTATCTCCCTTTTTTCCTGCTCTGCCCCTTACCTTCTGTGAATTAAGAGTGGAGGAGCAGAAGCATACTAACATCACTGTTAAGAGCTGACCCTTTCAACTGCAACATCCTCATCCCTTCCTCAATGTGTAAGCACTGTTCTTGCAATATAAGTTAAAACTAAAATTGGAATATACAGATATAGTATGGTATCTACACCTAAATATAAACATGTGTATTACAATGAAATTTGTTAGTACAGCACCAAAACCCCTATACATACCTTGATATGGTGCAATAAACATAATTTTTAAAGGGGTGGACTGGTAAGCCAGCGAAAGGCTTCGATTAGATGACCGAAAGCTCCAGCTGCAGGCCATCATACGACTGAGACCAGCATCAGGAAATGCTTGTCCTATTTCCTGACAAACCTTACCTAAACTAACCTAACATGGAATATACTGTACATATTTTTACATATGCTACAGAGGTTAAATGTCACAGGGTATATACATAAATTTAAGGCTGCATAACCAATATGTTAAGTTACAGGAGTTGCAATTCAGAGAGCCATCTGAACTGTGATGTCAGCACACTTATGACAACGATTGAATGAATGAAGGGAGAAATTCTTCCTTTACTGGATCACCCTACCTTGATGGGAGACTGTTGTTGTGTTAAATTTTATTTTTATTATTTTATTAACACATCGGCCGATTCCCACCAAGGCAGGGTGGCCCGAAAAAGAAAAACTTTCATCATCATTCACTCCATCACTGTCTTGCCAGAGGGGTGCTTTACACTACAGTTATAAAACTGCAACATTAACACCCCTCCTTCAAAGTGCCAGCACTGTACTTCCCATCTCCAGGACTCAAATCCGGCTTGCCGGTTTCCCTGAATCCCTTCATAAATGTTACTTTGCTCACACTCCAACAGCACGTCAAGTATTAAAAACCATTTGTCTCCATTCACTCCTATAAAATACACTCACGCATGCTTGCTGGAAGTCCAAGCCCCTCTCACACAAAACCTCCTTTACCCCCTCCCTCCAACCTTTCCTAGGCCGACCCCTACCCCGCCTTTCCTCCACTACAGATTTATACACGCTCGAAGTTATTCTGTTTTGTTCCATTCTCTCTACATGTCCGAACCACCTCAACAACCCCTCCTCAGCCCTCTGGATAATAGTTTTGGTAATCCCGCACCTCCTCCTAATTTCCAAACTACGAATTCTCTGCATTATATTCACACCACACATTGCCCTCAGACATGACATCTCCACTGCTTCCAGCCTTCTCCTCATTGCAACATTCATCACCCATGCTTCACACCCATATAAGAGTGTTGGTATAACTATACTCTCATACATTTCCCTCTTTACTTCCACGGACAAAGTTCTGTCTCCACAGACTCCTAAGTGCACCACTCGCCCTTTTCCCCTCATCAATTCTATGATTCACCTCATCCTTCATAGACCCATCTTCTGACACGTCCACTCCTAAATACAGGGGGTCCACACCCCCGGTTTTCGTGATTTTTTTCGTTCTAGAATGCTGTTCAAATGCCGTTACCGAAGAATTTGTTACCATAAGGACAAATGTAAATTAGATTAGTCCTTTTAGACCCCCAAAAAAACACTTACAAAAGCACTTACAAAAATACACTTACATAATTGTTCGAGTTTGGAACATCACGAACACCAGGGGTCCACTGTATCTGAATACATTCACCTCCTCCATACTCTCTCCCTCCAATCTGATATTCAACCTTTCGTCACCTAATCTTTTTGTTATCCTCATCACCTTACTCTTTCCTATATTCACTTTCAATTTTCTTCTTTTACATACCCTACCAAATTCATCCACCAACCTCTGCAACTTCTCTTCAGAATCTAGCAAAAGCACAGTGTCAGAAGCAAAAAGCAACTGTGACAACACCCACTTTGTATTTGATTCTTTATCTTTTAACCCCACACCTCTTGCCAAGACCCTCGCATTCACTTCTCTTACAACCCCAACTATAAATATGTTGAACAACCACGGTGACATCACACATACTTGTCTAAGGCCTACTTTTACTGGGAAATAATCTCCCTCTCTCCTACACACTCTAACCTGAGCCTCACTATCCTCATAAAAACTCTTCACTGCTTTCAGTAACCTACCTCCTATTCCATACACCTGCAACATCTGCCACATTGCCCCCCTATCGCCTTTTCCAAATCCATAAATGCCACAAAAACCTCTTTACCCTTATCTAAATAATGTTTACCTATATGTTTCTCTGTAAACACTTGGTCTACACAACCCCTACCTTTCCTAAAGCCCCTTGTTTATCTGCTATCCTACTCTCTGTCTTACTCTTAATTCTTTCAATAATAACTCTACCATACACTTTACCAGGTATACTCAACAGACTTATTCCCCCTATAATTTTTGCACTCTCTTTTGTCCCCTTTGCCTTTATACAAAGGAACTATGCATGCTCTCTGCCAATCCCTAGGTACCTTACTCTCTTCCATACATTTATTAAATAATAGCACCAACCACTCCAAAACTATATATATCCCACCTGCTTTTAACATTTCTATCTTTATCCCATCAATCCCAGCTGCCTTACCCCTTTCATTCTACTCACTGCCTCACAAACTTCCCCCACACTCACAACTGGCTCTTCCTCACTCCTACAAGATGTTATTCCTCCTTGCCCTATACACGAAATCACAGCTTCCCTGTTTTCATCAACATTTAACAACTCAAAATATTCCCTACATCTTCCCGATACCTCTAACTCTCCATTTAATAACTCTCCTCTCCTATTTTTAACTGTCAAATCCGTTTGTTCCCTAAGCTTCCTCAACTTAATAATCTCACTCCAAAACTTTTTCTTATTTTCAACAAAATTTGTTGATAACATCTCACCCACTCTCTTATTTGCTCTTATTTTACATTGCTTCACCACTCTCTTAACCTCTCTTTTTCTCTCCATATACTCTTCCCTCCTTGCATCACTTCTACTTTGTAAAAACCTCTCACATGCTAACTTTTTCTCTTTACATCATCATTCCACCAATCACTCTTCTTCCCTCCCGCACCCACTTTCCTGTAACCACAAACTTCTGCTAAACACTCTTAACATTACATTCTTAAACCTACCCCATACATCTTCGACCCCATTGCCTACACTCTCACTAGCCCATCTATCCTCCAATAGTTGTTTATATCTTACCCTAACTGCCTCCTCTTTTAGTTCATAAACCTTCACCTCTCTCTTACTTGCTGCTTCTATTTTCCTTGTATCCCATCTACCTTTTACTCCCACTGTAGCTACAACTAAAAAGTGATCTGATATATCTGTGGCCCCTCTATAAACATATACATCCTGAAGTCTACTCAACAGTCTTTTATCTACCAATACGTAGTCCAACAAACTACTGTCATTACGCCCTACATCATATCTTGTATACTTATTTATCCTCTTTTTCTTAAAATATGTATTACCTATAACTAAACCCCTTTCTATACAAAGTTCAATCAAAGGGCTCCCATTATCATTTACACCTGGCACCCTAAACTTACCTACCACACCCTCTCTAAATGTTTCTCCTACTTTAGCATTTAGGTCCCCTACCACAATTACTCTCACTCGGTTCAAAGGTTCCTATACATTCCCTTAACATCTCCCAAAATCTCTCTCTCTCCTCTACACTCCTCTTTTCTCCAGGTGCATACACACTTATTATGACCCACTTTTCGCATCCGACCCTTATTTTAATCCATATAATCCTTGAATTTACACATTTATATTCCCTCTTCTCCTTCCATAACTGATCCTTCAACATTATTGCTACCCCTTCCTTAGCTCTAACTCTCTCAGATACTCCTGACTTAATCCCGTTTATTTCTCCCCATTGAAACTCGCCTACCCCCTTCAGCTTTGCTTCACTTAGGGCCAGGACATCCAACTTCTTTTCATTCATAACATCAGCAATCATCTCTTTCTTATCATCCGAACTACATCCACGCACATTCAAGCATCCCAATTTTATAAAGTTTTTCTTCTTCTCTTTTTTAGTAAATGTATACAGGAGAAGGGGTTACTAGCCCATTGCTCCTGGCATTTTAGTTGCCTCATACGACACACATGGCTTACAGAGGAAAAATTCTTTTCCACTTCCCCATGGACAATAAAGGAAATAAAGAAGAACAAGAGCTATTAAGAAAAAGAAGAAAAACCTAGATGTGTGTACGTATATATATGCATGTGCATGCCTGTGTAGTGTGACCTAAGTGTAAGTAGAAGTAGCAAGATATACCTGTTATCCTGCGTGTTTATGAGACAGAAAAAAGACACCAGCAATCCTACCATCATGTAAAACAGTTTCAGGTTTCTGTTTCACAGTCACCTGGCAGGACGGTAGTACCTCCCTGGGTGGTTGCTGTCTACCAACCTACTACCTATAAATATATATAACCTAATAAATTTATATAAATAACCTATAAATATATATAAATATAAATATATATCTTTCGTTTTTCCTTTTGGGCCACCCTGCCTCGGTGGGAAACGGCTGACATGTTGAAAGGAAAGGATATATATATATATATATATATAAATATATATATATATTTTTTTTTTTTTTTTTTTTTCAACAAGTCGCCGTCTCCCACCGAGGCAGGGTGACCCAAAAAAAAGGAAAATCCCAAAAAAAAAAGAAAATACTTTCATCATCATTCAACACTTTCACAACACTCATACATAATCACTGTCTTTGCAGAGGAGCTCAGATACAACAGCTGAGAAAAGTCCCTCCCAGCTGTCACTATCTCAGACCCCTCCTTTATATATATATATATATATATATAAATTTGAAGAGAGTTGGGATAGTTTTAAAAATGCAGTATTAGAATGTGGGGCAGAAGTTTGTGGTTATAGGAGGGTGGGTGCAAGAGGAAAGAGGAGTGAGTGGTGGAATGAAGAAGTAAAGGGTGTGATAAAAGAGAAAAAGGTAGCTTATGAGAGGTTTTTACAAAACAGAAGTGTTAGTAGAAGAGCAGAGTATATGGAGAGTAAAAGAAAGGTGAAGAGAGTGGTGAGAGAGTGCAAAAGAAGAGCGGATGAAAGAATGGGAGAGGCTCTGTCAAGAAATTTTGCTGAAAACAAGAAAATATTTTGGAGTGAGATAAACAAGGTAAGAAAGCCTAGGGAACGAATGGATTTGTCAGTTAAAAACAGAGTAGGGGAGTTAGTAGATGGGGAGCTGGAGGTATTGGGTAGATGGCGGAATATTTTGAGGAACTTTTAAATGTCGATGAAAAGAGGGAGGCGATAATTTCATGTACTGGCCAGGGAAGTACAACATCGTTTAGGAGTGAAGAAGAGCAGGATGTGAGTGTGGGGAGGTGCGTGAGGCATTACGTAGAATGAAAGGGGTAAAGCAGCTGGAATTGACGGAATCATGACAGAAATGTTAAAAGCAGGGGGATATAGTGCTGGAGTGGTTGGTATTTTTGTTTAATAAATGTATGAAAGAGGGAAGGTACCTAGGGATTGGCAACGAGCATGTATAGTTCCTTTATATAAAGGAAGGGGATAAAAGAGAGTGTAAAAATTATAGAGGAATAAGTTTACTGAGTATACCAGGTAAAGTGTATGGCAGGGTTATTATTGAAAGAATTAAAGGTAAGACAGAGAGTAGGATTGCAGATGAGCAAGGAGGCTTTAGAGTGGGTAGGGGATGTGTAGATCAAGTGTTTACAGTGAAGCATATATGTGAACAGTATTTAGATAAAGGTAAGAAGTTTTTATTGCATTTATGGATTTAGAAAAGGCATATGATAGAGTGGATAGGGGAGCAATGTGGCAAATGTCAAGTGTATGGAATAGGTAGTAAGTTACTGAAGGCTGTAAAGAGTTTTTATGAGGATAGTGAGGCTCAGGTTAGGGTGTGTAGGAGAGAGGAGATTACTTCCGGTAAAAGTAGGTCTTAGACAGGGTTGTGTAATGTCACCATGGTTGTTTAATATATTTATAGATGGGGTTGTAAAAGAAGTAAATGCTAGGGTGTTGGGGAGAGGGGTGGGATTAAATTATGGAGAATTAAATGCAAAATATTCCCGAAAATAGAATCAGTAAGTAAAAGAGAGATGAAGGTTTATAAACTAAAAGAGGAGGCAGTTAGGGTAAGATATAAACAACTATTGGAGGATAGATGGGCTAGTGAGAGTGTAGGCAATGGGGTCGAAAATGTATGGGGTAGATTTAAAAATGTAGTGTTAGAGTGTTCAGCAGAAGTTTGTGGTTACAGGCGAGTGGGTGCGGGAGGGAAGAGGAGCGATTGGTGGAATGATGATGTAAAAAGAGTAGTAAGGGAGAAAAAGTTAGCATATGAGAGGTTTTTACAAAGTAGAAGTGATGCAAGGAGGGAAGAGTATATGGAGAGAAAAAGAGAGGTTAAAAGAGTGGTGAAGCAATGTAAAAAGAGAGCAGATGAGAGAGTGGGTGAGATGTTATCAGCAAATTTTGTTGAAAATAAGAAAAAGTTTTGGAATGAGATTAATAAGTTGAGGAAGCCTAGAGAACAAATGGATTTGACAGTTAAAAATAGGAGAGGAGAGTTATTAAATGGAGAGTTAGAGGTATCGGGAAGATGGAGAGAATATTTTGAGGATTTGTTAAATGTTGATGAAGACAGGGAAGCTGTAATTTCGTGTGTAGGGCAAGGAGGAATAACATCTTGTAGGAGTGTGGAAGAGCCAGTTGTGGGTGTAGGGAAGTTCGTGAGGCAGTGGGTAGAATGAAAGGGGTAAGGCAGCTGGGATTGATGGGATAAAGATAGAAATGTTAAAAGCAGGTGGGGATATAATTTTGGAGTGGTTGGTGCTATTATTTAATAAATGTATGGAAGAGGGTAAGGTACCTAGGGATTGGCAGAGAGCGTGTATTGTTCCTTTGTATAAAGGCAAAGGGGACAAAAGAGAGTGCAAAAATTATAGGGGAATAAGTCTGTTGAGTGTACCTGGTAAAGTGTATGGTAGAGTTATTATTGAAAGAATTAAGAGTAAAACAGAAAGCAGGATAGCAGATGAACAAGGGGCTTTAGGAAAGGTAGGGGTGTGTAGACCAAGTGTTTACAGTGAAACATATAGGTGAACAGTATTTGGATAAGATTAAAGATGTTTTGTGGCATTTATGGATTTGGAAAAGGCGTATGATAGGGTAGATAGGGGGCAATGTGGCAGATGTTGCAGGTGTATGGAATAGGAGGAAGGTTACTGAAAGCAGTGAAGAGTTTTTATGAGGATAGTGAGGCTCAGGTTAGAGTGTGTAGGAGGGAAGGGGACTATTTCCCAGTAAAAGTGGGCCTTAGACAAGGATGTGTGATGTCACCGTGGTTGTTCAATATATTTATAGATGGGGTTGTAAGAGAAGTGAATGCGAGGGTCTTGGCAAGAGGTGTTGGGCTAAAAGATAAAGAAGCAAATACAAAGTGGGAGTTGTCACAGTTGCTTTTTGCTGATGACACTGTGCTTTTGGGAGATTCTGAAGAGAAGTTGCAGAGGTTGGTGGATGAATTTGGTAGGGTGTGTAAAAGAAGAAAATTGAAAGTGAATATAGGAAAGAGTAAGGTGATGAGGATAACAAAAAGAATAGGTGACGAAAGATTGGATATCAGATTGGAGGGAGAGAGTATGGAGGAGGTGAATGTATTCAGATATTTGGGAGTGGACATGTCGGCGGATGGGTCTATGAAGGATGAGGTGAATCATAGAATTGATGAGGGGAAAAGGGTGAGTGGAGCACTTCGGAGTCTGTGGAGACAAAGAACCTTGTCCATGGAAGTAAAGAGGGAATGTATGAGAGTATAGTTATACCAACGCTCTTATATGGGTGTGAAGCATGGGTGATGAATGTTGCAACGAGGAGAAGGCTGGAGGCAGTGGAGATGTCATGTCTGAGGTCAATGTGTGGTGTGAATATAATGCAGAGAATTCGGAGTTTGGAAATTAGGAGGAGGTGCGGGATTACCAAAACGATTGTCCAGAGAGCTGAGGAGGGGTTGTTGAGGTGGTTTGGACATGTAGAGAGAATGGAACGAGACAGAGTGACTTCGAGAGTGTATAAATCTGTAGTGGAGGGAAGGCGGGGTAGGGGTCGGCCTAGGAAAGGTTGGAGGGAGGGGTAAAGGAAGTTTTGTGTGCGAGGGGCTTGGACTTCCAGCAAGCATGTGTGAGCGTATTTGATAGGAGTGAATGGAGGCATATGGTTTTTAATACTTGACGTGCTGTTGGAGTGTGAGCAAAGTAACATTTATGAAGGGATTCAGGGAAACCGGCAGGCCGGACTTGAGTTCTGGAGATGGGAAGTACAGTGCCGGCACTCTGAAGGAGGGGTGTTAATGTTGCAGTTTTATAACTGTAGTGTAAAGCACCCTTCTGGCAAGACAGTGATGGAGTGAATGATGATGAAAGTTTTTCTTTTTCGGGCCACCCTGCCTTGGTGGGAATCGGCCAATGTGTTAATAAAAAAAAAAATAATAATAAATGCAAAATGTTACTTTTTGCTGATGATACTGTGCTTATGGGAGATTCTAAAGAAAAGTTGCAAAGGTTAGTGGACGAGTTTGGGAGAGTGTGTAAAGGTAGAAAGTTAAAAGTGAGCATAGTTAAGAGTAAGGTGATGAGGGTATCAAACAATTTAAATAAAGAAAAATTGGATATCACATTGGAGAGAGGGATTATGGAAGAAGTAAATGTTTTCAGATATTTGGGAGTTGATGTGTCAGCGGATGGGTTTATGAAGGATGAGGTTAACCATAGAATTGATGAAGGAAAAAAGGTGAGTGGTGCATTGAGGTATCTGTGGAGACAAAAAACGTTATCCATGGAGGCAAAGAAGGGAATGTACGAAAGTATAGTGGTACCAACACTCTTATATGGGTGTGAAGCATGGGTTGCAAATGCTGCAGCGAGGAGGAGGCTGGAGGCAGTGGAGATGTCCTGTCTAAGGGCAATGTGTGGTGTAAATATTATGCAGAAAGTTCGAATGTGGAAATTAGGAGAAGGTGTGGAGTTACTAAAAGTATTTGTCAGAGGGCTGAAGAGGGGTTGTTGAGGTGGTTTGGTCATTTAGAGAGAATGGATCAAAGTAGAATGACTTGGAGAGCGTATAAATCTGTAGGGAAAGGAAGGCGGGGTAGGGGTCGTCCTAGAAAAGGTTGGAGGGAAGGGGTAAAGGAGGTTTTGTGGGCGAGGGGCTTGGACTTCCAGCAAGCATGTGTGAGCGTGTTAGATAGGAGTGAATGGAGACGAATGGTTTTTGGGACATGACGATCTGTTGGAGTGTGAGCAGGGTAACATTGTGTGAAGGGATTCAGGGAAACCAGTTAATTGATTTAGTTGGACTTGAGTCCTGGAAATGGGAAGTACAATGCCTGCACTTTAAAGGAGGGGTCTGGGATAGTGACAGCTGGGAGGGACTATTCTCAGCTGTCGTATCTGAGCGCCTCTGCAAAGACAGTGATTATGTATGAGTGTGGTGAAAGTGTTGAATGATGATGAAAGTATTTTCTTTTTGGGGATTTTCTTTCTTTTTGGGTCACCCTGCCTCAGTGGGAGACGGCCTACTTGTTGAAAAAAAAAAACAGTCAAGGTTGAAAAGGCTAACATACCAATGCTGTACCAGCCATCTGTGAGTTCCAGAATGTGTGTATGTCCAGTGGGACTCACTGATCTTATCTTGGTACTACCAACAAAAGGTCCATCTTGTTTGTCAAACTGTAAGGAAACAGTAATACATAAAAAAACATTAAATGTACTGTATTTCTCAAAACAATCTTTTATGCTATCAGCTAATATAGTTTGCATTGAACTAATACTTACAGCTAACCCCCAACTAGGAAAGAAAACTTTTGACTACATTTTGTTTATCACCTTATCAAGTCTTGACTTCTTGACTGATTGATGGATGGATGGAAAAATCATACACAAATATTAGTTTTATGGATTAACCCTTTCAGGGTCCAAACCGTAGTTCTACGTCATGAGCTCAGCTCGCTCAGATAAGCTTTGAGCGTCAAATTTGGGCCTAGATATGAGAGAATACATCTATGTGGTAAGTGTGCACCACATAAAACAAATCCTGCAGCACACAGTGCATAATGAGAGAAAAAAACTGAAACCGCAATTTTCGATTAAAACAGCGACTTTGCAGTGTTTTTTCGTATACAGTGGACCCCCGGCTAACGAACACCCCGGAAATCGTACAATTATGTAAGTATAATATTGTAAGTGCTTGTGGAAGTGTATTTTTGGGGGTCTGAAATAGACTAACCTACATGAAATTATTTCTTAAGGAAGTAAATTCGTTCGGTAATGGCACTTGAGCAGGCTTCTGGAATGAATTTTGTTCGTTAGCCGGGGTCCACTGTACAGTGGACCCTCGGTTAACGAATACCCCGGAAATCGTGCAATTATGTAAGTATAATTTTGTAAGTTCTTGTGGAAGTGTATTTTTGGGGGTCTGAAATAGACTAACCTACGTGAAATTTTTCCTTAAGGGAGTAAATTCGTTCGGTAATGGCACTTGAGCAGACTTCAGGAGTGAAGTTTTTACGAAACTCGGGGGTCCACTGTACTTTGTATAGTTGTATTTGTGATTTCTTGGTCTCATTTGATAGAATGGAAGATATATTACAGATATAGAGATGATTTTGATTGGTTTTAGTACTGGAAATGGCTTGAAACTGAGCTCAAAATAGCGGAAATGTAAAATTTTTGCCTATGTTCAAGAGTAAACAAATGACCTCACACGTCTAATACGCGCCAGCTGGTGGGTCTAATATACGTTCACAAATGTGGTGATATTATTTGTACAATTATTACATTATTGCATAACAGTAAATCTTCCATTTTTTGGTTTGAATAAAAATTCATTATGTGAATAAAAAATAAAAATGGAATTCATTTGTAAAGACTGAAAACGTAACTAATGAACAGAGGAAATGTTAGTTTAGTGCCAGGAATGCCTGCATTGTTTATTCTGCACCCTATTTTGAAATTGGAATAGTATTTTGAACTTTGAGTTAAATTGGCTAAATTACAAATTTCCAATCACTTTATTTTGTAGTTGAAACAGTTGACTGGGTTATTTCTTGTGCTCAATCGATAGAATAGAAGTAATACTAGTGAAATAGCTAAGAATTTGGTCGACTGGAATAATGTAATTGGCCTAAAATGGGAGTCAAAGTCGGCAAAATCGCCGATGTGTAAATATCGCTGACACATCAAAATTCGCGAGAGAATAATTTCGTCAATTTTCAATCAAATTTCGTACTTTTTGTTTTATTACCTTCAGAAAAAGATTCTCTACCATTTCATAAGAAAAAATAAGACTTTTTTTTTAAATTCTTGGACACTGGTGCACCCCTTCCAAAAATGGCCTTGGACCCTGAAAGGGTTAACTATATTATAAATATTCAGTTATGCAAAAGATAATAAAGAGCAATTGGATGGGCACACTCCAACAGCACATCAAGTCATAAAAACCACTTTCCTCCATTCACTTCTATCTAACACGCTCACACATGCCTGCTGGATGTCCAAGCCCCTTGCTTACAAAATGTTTACCCCCTCCCTCTAACCTTTCCTATGACGACCCCTACCTCGCCTTCTCTCCACTATAAATTTATACACCCTCTAGTCATCCTATTTTGCTCCATTCTCTCTAAGTGTCCAGACCACATGAACAACCTCACATCAGCACAAAATGAAAATGAATATTTTAAAGAGATCTGAATCAGCAGAAAAAGTTTGTGAAATCTTGAAAACTGTCAGTCTAGTATTTTTTTCCACAGTGTGTGGAACAGATAAACAAAAGGCTAAGGTGAAAGATCAAATCAAAATCAAAATCAAAATTTTATTTCTTTGCTAAGGTTATAATGTGTGTTTACATTTCATAATTTGATTGTTACAAAGAAAGCCACTATCATGCTGAGGCATTTCAGGCAGACTAAACTTAATACTTAAAGACTACTTAAATCTAGACAGGTGAAGAGTGGCAGATTAAAAAAAATCAATATTTTACTCTATTATTAATATGAGGTAGTACAATTTATGATACAAACATACATTTTTAAGTTTGTAATAATGGCTTAATAGTTAAGGGATAATAAAATATTTGGGAGAGTTTAGCATAGTGTGGGTATGATTGGTATTGAGAGATGAGATGATTTTTGAGTATAGTCCTAAATTGACTTGTGGGCAGGGGACCTCTTGCTGTTTCAGGCAAAGAGTTCCAGATCTTCAAGCCCTTTATGTGCATTGCATTTTTGCATAGTGTGAGACAGACACAAGGGATGTCAAAAAGTGTTTTATGCCTCGTGTTATACCTGTGTGTTCTGTTGAAGCTATCTAGAAGTTTGAGTGGAGGGTTGATATTGGAGTTTAATGTTCTGTATATATAACAGGCACAATAATAAGTGTTGGAGGGAGGGGGTAAAGGAGGTTTTGTGGGCGAGGGGCTTGAACTTCCAGCAAGCGTGCGTGAGCGTGGTAGATAGGAGTGAATGGAGACGAATGGTTTTTGGGACTAGACGAGCTGTTGGAGTGTGAGCAGGGTAATATTTTGTGAAGGGATTCAGGGAACCTGGTTAGCCAGACTTAGAGTCTTGGAAATGGGAAGTACAATGCCTGCACTTTAAAGGAGGGGTCTGGGATATTGGCAGTTTGGAGGGACATCTTAGCTATCGTATCTGAGCACCTCTGCTAAGACTGATTATGTATGATTGATGGTGAAAGTGTTGAATGATGAAAGTTTTTTTCTTTCTTTCTTTCTTTTTGGGTCACCTGGCCTTGGAGGGGTCCTCTCAAGGAAGGTTCCTTGATGCTTGTGAGGGGCTCTTGATCTGGGGAATTGGATCTGTGCTCCAGTTCCCTGAATTAAGCCTGAATACCTTCCACATCCCCCCACAGGTGCTGTATAAACCTATGGGTTTAGCACTTCCCCCCTTCATTATAATAATAATGCCTTGGTGGGAAACGGCCAAAAGGTAAAAAAAAAACAAATTGTATACGTATTAAGTAAGTTCAAGCTTTTGAATAGTGGTGGGGTGTGTTGTCTGGCACAGGAGTTTGTGATCATCCACACTGCTACTTTTTGTTGGGTTATTAAAGGTTTAAGGTAATTGGCCGTAGTAGATCCCCAAGCACAGGTGAATATGTATTGAATTATTGGACAATACGGAAAATCTTTTGTGTGTATACTTTCTTCTTTCAACACACCGGCTGAATCCCACCGAGGCGGGGTGGCCCAAAAAGAAAAATGAAAGTTTCTCCTTTTAAATTTAGTAATACAGTGGACCCCCGGATTACGATGGCGTCGGATTACTCTAAATTCGGTTAGCGATACATTTTTCCGTAAAAATATTGGTTCAGTATACGATGATCCGCTCGGAATAAATAATTCGTCCTGGACGCGTACGCATGGCTCGGACGGCCCAACACTCCATCCAGAGTCAGTGTGCCATTGTTTACCAGCGAGTGACCACCACCCACGCATTCATACCATACATTTTGTCATTATTCCATTGTTTTTAGTGCTTGCAACTGCTAAATAAGCCACCATGGGTCCAAAGAAAGCTCCTAGTGCCAGCCCTGTGGTAAAAGGCTGAGAAATACGGTAGAACTGAAGGAGATAATAGCAAAATATGAAAGTGGAGTGCGTATCGCTGAGCTGGCCAGGCTGTATGGAAAAGCCTATTCAACCATCGCTACCATTATGGCCAAGGGAAATAAAATCAAGGAAGCTGTTGTTGCAAAAGGTGCAAATATGATCACAAAACAGAGATCGCAAGTGCTGGAAGATGTGGAAAATTTGTTGTTGGTGTGGATCAACAAGAAACAATTAGTAGGAGATAGTGTTATGCAGGCAATAATATCTGAAAAAGCAAGGCAGTTGCATGATGATCTCGTCAAGAAAATGCCTGCAACGAGTGCTGAAGTGAACGAATTTAAAGCCAGCAAAGGCTGGTTTGACAGATTTAAGAAGCGTAGTGGCATACACAGTGTAATAAGACATTGTGAGGCAGCCAGTTCTGACAAAAGTGCGGCTGAAAAATATGTTCATGAATTCAAAAGCTATGTAGAGGCTGAAGAATTGAAACCCTAACAAGTGTTTAATTGTGACGAAACAGGCCTGTTTTGGAAGAAAATGCAAAACAGGACCTTCATTACACAGGAGGAAAAGGCACCTGCAGTGTTAATGGAAGGGGATTCCCCTTCCAAACACTAGCAACTCCTCCATCCTCCCCCCTCCTCCCATCTTCCACACATCAACAACTCTTCAATAAAGGTAAGTGACATGTTATTGTAGTACAGTATTAAATTATGTATATTTCTCATTGTTTTCTGTGTAATTTAATGTCTATATGTTGTACAAAAAGAATTTAGTTTAATACTTTTGGGTGTCTGGAACGGATTAATTTTATTTCCATTATTTCTTAGGAGGAAAATAGATTCGGATTAAGTTATTTTCGGTTTAAGTTAAGCCCTCTGGAACGAATTAATAGCGTAATCCGGGGGTCCACTGTACATGTATATACAGGAGAAGGGGTTACTAGCCCCCATGCTTCTGGCATTTTAGTCGCCTCTTACGATATACATGGCTTACGGAGGAAGAATTCTGTTCCATTTCCCCATGAAGATAAGAGGAAGTAAACAAGAGCAAGAACTAGTAAGAAAACCCAGAGGGGTGTGTGTATATATATGTTTGTACATGCATGTGTAGTGTGACCTAAGTGTCAGTAGAAGTAGCAAGATGTACCTGAAATCTTGCATGTTTATGAGACAGAAAAAAAAACACCAGCAATCCTACCATCATGAAAAACAATTACAGGCTTTTGTTTTACACTCACTTGGCAGGACGGTTGTACCTCCCTGGGCAGTTGCTGTCTACCAACCTACTACCTAGATTTGTGTGTATACATCAAACAATAAATAAAACGTGTCTGTAAATCAAAGAATAAAAACAGAGAATGCATACACTAACGAAAAGTGGTGGTGAGCTAGCAGCATCAGAAACTTTCACTGCTAGCCCGGGCTGGTTTGAAAGGTAAGTATACATGTATTTATGAGAGATTCAGGGCCAAGTAACTCATATCATCATTGTTTGGTTTTCTTCCCTAAGAATTCAAATTCTCATTTACCACTACTCCAAATAATGTACTGAAATCTCAGAGCCACTCTCAAGCTTAGCATGAAATACTGTATTACTGAATCCCAAAAATAGTCAAATAAATTGCTTTAAAGTTTAAGTATCAATGCTTTAAGTATTGCCATATTTTGTATAAATTTTCACCCTTTTCCCCAACCTGTCAAAGCATTTAAGATATTTTATAAATCTGATGTATAGTTCTGTTTATTGTTCATCATATAGAAAAGAACCTCCAAAACACACAAAATTGGCTCCAAACTTACCTACAAGGGGCTGCAATATCCAAAAGGAGGTTTTGCTTTTAAACATACATATGGTAAGTGTTCTAAGTTTAAAGTGAATGAAAAGAAGCAAACTCAAAATATCATTCAGAAACACAGCTGCAGACTAAAAATCGAGGAAGCAAAACCCTAAAAATATCCCTCAACCATGATTACTCAAAAAATCTAATTGCTAGTGCCAGGTTTTAAAATAAAATGCAGTATGGGAACTTTAACTCTTTGAGGGTCCAGATGCCAAATCTCAGAGTGACAGCCAGGGTCCAAGAATTTAAAAAAAAAAATTATTTTTTCTTCTTATCAAATGGTAGAGAATCTTTTTCTGAAAGCAATAAAACAAAAAGTATGAAATTTGATGGAAAACTGACGAAATTATGCTCTTGCAAATTTTGCTGCATCAGCGATATTTACACATCAGCGATTTTGCCAACTTTGACTCCCATTTTAAGCCAATTAATTTATTCCAGTCGACCAAATTCTTAGCTGTTTCGGTAGTATTACTTTTATTTTATCAATTGAGCACAAGAAATTGCCCAGTCAACTGTTTCAACTACCCAATAAAGTGATCGGAAATTCGTAATTTGGCCAATTTAACACAAAGTTCAAAATGTTCCAATTTCAAAACAGGGTCCAGAATAAACAATGCAGGCATTCCTGGCACTAAACTAACATTTCCTCTGTTTATCAGTTACATTTTCAGGCTTTACAAATTTATTCTATTTTTATTTTTATTCACATAATGAATTTTTATTCACACCAAAAAATAGAAGATTTACTGTTATGCAATATTGTAATAATTGTATAAATAATATCAGCACATTCGTGAACGTATATTAGACCCACCAGCTGACGTGTATTAGACGCGTGATGTCATTTGTTTACTCTTGAACGACGGCAAAAAATTAACATTTTATCTACTTTGAGCTCAGTTTCAAGCCATTTTCAGTACTAAAACCAATCAAAATCATCTCTATTTATGTACAGTGGACCCTCGGTTAACGAATACCCCGGAAATCGTGCAATTATGTAAGTATAATTTTGTAAGTTCTTGTGGAAGTGTATTTTTGGGGGTCTGAAATAGACTAACCTACGTGAAATTTTTCCTTAAGGGAGTAAATTCGTTCGGTAATGGCACTTGAGCAGACTTCAGGAGTGAAGTTTTTACGAAACTCGGGGGTCCACTGTAGTATATCTTCCATTCTATCAAATGAGACCAAGAAATCGCGAATACAACTGTAAAAAATATTAAAAAAACATCGCAAAGTCGCTGTTTTAATCTAAAAATACGGTCAGTTTTTTTTTTTTGGTGTTATGCACTGCATGCTACAGTATTTGTTTTATGTGGTGAACACTTACAACATAGATGTATTCTCTCATATCTAGGCCCAAATTTACTGCATACAGCTTATATGAGTGAGCTGAGCTCAAGCCATAGTTCTACGGCTTGGATCCAGGCTTCAAAGTCGTAGAACTATGGGACAGACCCTCAAAGGGTTAATAATTATGTAGAACTGCAGTGTTGGAACAATAATAATAAATACAGTGGACCCCAGAGTTTCGGTCATAATTCATTCCAGAAGGATGTTCAAGTGCCATTACTGAACGAATTTGTTCCCTTAAGGAAAAATGTAAATTAGATTAGTCCTTTCAGACCCCCAAAAACACACATACAAAAGCACTTACAATATTAAACTTACATAATTGTTCGATTTCCGAGGTGACCGAAACTCGGGGGTCCACTGTACTATAATGATATGGATATATATTGATTTAATTTATAAACTAAAAGAAACATTATCCTTACTGTAATATCAGCTACACACAAGATCATAGTTTTCTGTGGAATATCATCCCGTTCCATAATCTTCCTGAGTACTGGGCGCTCTGCATGGTCAATTTCTCGGTCATATCGATACTTGAGTCTAGCAATGACGTTTTGTACTGTCAGCACTTGACTAAAAGACAATCATAAAGATGAATACCGAAATGCAATATACACAGGTCAATAGTAGATGCCCTCACAAGGAGAAAATGAAACAGAAGGAAAGAAAAATATTGTATATTTCAGCTAACAGCTGTAGTCTGCTGATGAGGGCCTTCAGTTAAAGGTTGAAATACAGAGTACTCCTCTGAACTTGAATTTCATTTTCTCCATGTGGGTTTACTTGTACAGTACTCTAATAAAGATGGTTTAATGTGAGTCGACTACATATGCAATACATAAAATTTCAACAAATGCCTCACCTGTTTTACAAATGAATGCCATTAAAATCTGTGTTTGTTATTATAATTATGGAAGAATTTCCATGCATTCTTGGCAGTGAACCCTCAATAGCATTTTCTCTAGGACATTTCAGATAAAAATTATTTGTAAATACAGTGGACCCCCGGAAATCGGACATAATTCGTTCCAGAATGCTGTTCTAGTGCCGTTACCGAACGAATTTGTTCTCATAAGGACAAATGTAAATTAGATTAGTCCATTTCAGACCCCCAAAAATACACTTACAAAAGCACTTACAAAAATACACTTACATAATTGTTCGAGTTGGGAGCAGTACGATTTCCGGGGGTCCACTGTACAAAGCTGTTACAGTCACTCTTTATATCAGAATATTGAAATGCAAGAGGTTCTTTCAATGCAGTATGTGAAACTCAAGGATATCAAAAAAATATACATTATAGGAAATTAATGCACTCACAAAATTAGTACAAGTACAGCCTCTCCTCACTTAACAACAGAGTTCCATTCATAAGACCATGTCAGTAAACGAATTTGTCGCTAAGTGAGGAGCATACTGTAATGGTAGTGGGTTTGTGTCAACCATCTTTGATATTGTTTTAATGTCACCTTTGCACCATTTATAACATTTCTGGTATATTTTTAAATGTTTATACAGTAATGTACTGTATGCAGTGCCAGCAAAAAAAATCTATACATTTCCAATGCAAAAAAATCTATACACAAGATTTTGGTGCATACATTTCACTTGTGTTTCCACTATAGGAAAAGTGGGCGGAGCTTGTGATGAATTAGTGTACTGGAGCCCGTCTTGCTCCATTGTTCCCCACCATGCTAAGCTTCAATGCTCTGCCAGAGCTCGGTGAGGAAGAAAGCCTGCTACGTTGTTCCTCTGTGCCCCTTTTTCACAAACTTTGCCATGCTGTATCTCCACTCCAAGTGGTCAAAATGGGTCGAACTAAACTTTTAACTGCAGAGAAGACACGTGCACTCACCCTATTAGAGCAAGTCATGTCTGTGATACGCGTAGCCGTAGACCTGAAGGTGACGAGGATGGCAATTTACAACCTCAAGAAAGCAGCTGCCTCACTCTCACCTGGCACCATACCACCCATGAAGCTGGCCTCTGGGGCCCCCAGGATCTGATAACACTTCCCTCTTCAGGATCTTGTCTGTGCAAAGAGAAGTCTTTTTGGGGGCCCCAGAGGCCAGCTTCCTGGGTGGTACGGTGCCAGGTGGGAGTGAGGCAGCTCCAGTACACTAAGTCATCACAAGCTCCGCCCACTTTTCCTATGGCAGAAACGCAAGTGAAACGTATGCACCAAAATCTTGTGAATAGACGCTTTTTGCATTGGAAATGTAGATTTTTTTTTGCGGACACTGTATTGTAATAAACAGAATAGAGGAAATCAGCTCTAATACACTACATTATTTAGGTATGCATACTGGTCAGAGAGCCCATCATAAGTCCGAGTCGTCGGTAAACGAGTACGTTGCTAAGTGAGGAGAGGCTGTATAGGCTAACACCAGAAGCAAAGTTTTTCACTTAAATAAAATGTAGAAAAATAATTATGAAAGATGAGGAAAACTGTGAGGCTAAGATATTTTACAAACTGGACTTTCTCACTGTGCATATATGATACACACACACACACACATCTCAGGAAGCAAGTTAAGAAATTGGAGAAAGTGCAGAAGTACACAACAAGGCTTGTTCCTGAGTTAAAGGACATGAGCTATGAAGAGAGGCTAATGGAATTGAACCTAATGATATTGAAGGTTAGAAGAACCAGGGAAGATGTGTGATAACATTCAAAATACTCAAGAGCTTTTAACCCTTTGAGGGTCGAGAGGCCCTCTCCCAAACTCGTTCTCAGGGTCGAAAAATATTTGAAAAAAAAAAAAATTCTTTTTTCTTATGAAATGATAGTTATTTTTTTCTGAGTATTATAGGCTAAAATTTTTTTTTTGTGATCAATACTTACCGAGATATGGAGGCGTGAAGTTCACAGAAATTGAACCGCTTACGGCAACATCGCCGACTGCAGTCACCCGGTAATCATTTATTTTGGTTTTTTTTCCCACTTTTCTTTTATTTTTAAATTTTTTTTTTTCCAAGTAACTTTTATGGCCTGTGAGACCAATATAAGGACTATTTGGTATATATTCACTTGTTGTATACTACACAATAACTGCACAAACACTGTTGTCATTATATTGTTTACAAAAAATGTTTACACACAAACAATATAAAATGTTGTTTATTACTATTTGTCTATCATATATATACATATATACAGTCACTGGACATGTTTCTAGAAGTTCTGCAGCTTGTGGAACTCTTTGAAACATGGTGTCATGCACAGTGGTGTTTTACACTCCTCACACATAAAACGAGCGTCTCTGCGTTGTTGTGGGCGTTTTTTTGTATGTGCACAGACATAACACCTCTTCTGAGCCTTTTTCTTCAAAGCAGTAGCAGGCAGTTGTATTAGAAAGTGATCACCAGGCCTTAGACGAGAGGGTAGTTGTTGATCAGTTCGCAGGCGTTGTTCTATTGCAGGTGTTGTTACTTAGTACTTGAATAATATTTGTCTGATGACAAACAAAACTGACCATATGGTGGTTTGTTTCTGGTCTTCAACTTATACGCATTATAAGCATTCAGCATGGAAATGTAAAAAAGATGAAAAATGTTTTATGTACCACTTATAACTCTTGCGAACACAATCAGCAAACCCAATCTGCATGTCACATTTGTCCACTGAACGCATATTGAGAGTGTAGTCCATCACAGTTGCAGGTTTTAGAATGGGTTCATTGGTCTCTCTATTCAGCCTGCCAGAGTCTGTCATTTCGTTTTGGTGAACTGATGACAACAGTGTGACATCTCATTTGTCATGCCACCGAAATGCCATGATGTCATTGGCAGCAACGCCTGCACCTCACCTCTATGAGTGCCTGCGTTGAACCTAGACATATGTTTACGATTTGCATGCACTGTACCACACACATCTGTCATGTTTACTCACAAAAAATCAATGAGCAAAATTCATTCCAGAAGCCTGCTCAAGTGCCATTACAGAACGAATTTACTTCCTTAAGAAATAATGTCACGTAGGTTAGTCTATTTCAGACCCCCAAAAATACACTTCCACAAGCACTTACAATATTATACTTACATAATTGTACGATTTCCGGGGTGCTCGTTAGGCGGGGTCCATTGTATATAATATATGCCCCTTACCAAGATATGGTTCCATCATTGTTCTAACCACATCACCAGAGATACCCAATAACTTTCTGGTATCTTGCAATGTATTACTTCCTGTGTACACAATAATATCCAATACAAGACCACTGTAGCAATCACAAAGTACAAACAACTTTATACCAAAGAGTTTCCTCTTGCTTGGTATATACTGCTTGAACGACAGTCTACCTTTGAACAAAATCAAAGACTCATCAATATCAAGCTTCCTGAAGGGATAAAAATACATACAGTGGATCCTCGGAAATCGAAAACCTCAGTAATCGAACAATTCGGAATTAGAAAACTTTTTTTGAACAAATTTTGTTTCAGTAATCGAACACTTTCCACCACTCGAACATGTGCGTACCAGACCTGTCCGCCCAGGCGCGCTTGGGTGCCTCACCGCGCAAGCGTCGGGAGCCAGTCTAGCGTTGTTTATACTTGAGTGAACATTACCCTGCATACTCATCCAAACATTTCACAATTATGTAATTAATTGTGTTTGGAGCTTGTTCATTAAGTGGTAGAGGCAGTGGTCGAGGCAGGCAGTGGTAGAGGCAAGCAGTGGTAGAGAGAGGCAGTGGTAGAGGCAGGCAGTGGTAGAGGCAGGCATTGGTAGAGGCAGGGAGTGGTAGAGGAAAGGGAGGGGAAGAGGCAGGCAGGGGTAGAGGCAGGTAGGGGTAGATGTCGTATCAGTATCATTGTACACTGTGTGTCCCAAATCAGCATTCATCCCACTTATACAGCTGGTCCCTTTCAGTGTGACGATCACATACCAGCTGGTCAGAGGCTTCGCATGTGCACAGCCTCACATGGCACCCTCACTAGCGTTAGACCTCGAGCGAGACAGCGGTGGGGCTAGACTCTCCTTCACCTTAATATCCGTAACCATCCTACAAGGGTATCTTTGACCTCCTATATATTCTCTAACCCCACCAACAAGGCAGGCAGGCCAGTGGAAAGGCGCTAGGACACAGAAAAGGAGGCAGGCAGAGTAGAGGCAGGCAGGGGTAGAGGCAAGGCAGGGAAAGAAGGCAGCGGTAGAGAGGCAGGGAAGAGGCAGGGGGTAGAGGCAGGCAGTGTAGAGACAGGCAGTGGTAGTGAGAGGCAGTGGTAGAGAGAGGCAGTGGTAGTGAGGAGGAGTTGTAGAGGAGGCAGGGAGTAGAGGCAGTGGTAGAGACAGGCAGTGGTAGTGGAGACAGGTAGAGGAAAGGGAGGGAAGAGACAGGCATGGGTAGAGGCAGGCAGGGTAGAGGAAAGGCAGGGTAGGAAAGGCAGGCAGGGTAGAGGAAGGCAGGGGTAGGAGGCAGGGTAGAGGAAGGCAGGGGGTAGAGGAAAGGTAGGGGTAGAGGAGGCAGGGGTAGAGGAAGGAAAGGGGTGAGGGAAGGAAGTGGTAGAGGCAGGCAGGGTGGAGAGTGGAGAGGCAGGCAGGGGTAGAGGCAGGCAGGGGTAGAGGCAGGCAGGGGTAGAGGCAGGCAGGGGTAGAGGCAGGCAGGGGTAAAGGCAGGCAGGGGTAGAGGCAGGCAGCGGTAGAGGAAAGGGAGCGTTAGAAGGAAAGGCAGTGGTAGAGAAAAGGCAGCAGTAGAGGAAAGGCAGGGAAAGAGGCAGGCAGGGGGTAGAGGCAGGCAGTGGTAGAGGCAGGCAGCAGTAGAGGCAGGCAGGGGAAGAGGCAGGAAGGGGTAGAGGCAGGCAGCGGTAGAGGAAAAGCAACAGTAGAGGAAAGGCAGGGAAACAGGCAGGCAGAGGTAGAGGCAGGCAGCGGTAGAGGAAAAGCAACAGTAGAGGAAAGGCAGGGAAAAAGGCAGGTAGGAGTAGAGGCAGGCAGGGGGTAGAGGCAGGCAGTGGTAGAGGCAGGCAGCAGTAGAGGCAGGCAGGGGTAGAGGCAGGCAGTGGTAGAGGAAAGGCAGGGGAAGAGGCAGGCAGCGGTAGAGGCAGGCAGCGGTAGAGGCAGGCAGCGGTAGAGGAAAGGCAGGGGAAGAGGCAGGCAGGGGTAGAGGCACTCTTAATGTTGAGTGAGAGGTGAGTAAACAAGATTAAATGAATAAATGAGAAAGAATGAGTGTGTAGAAGGTTCACGAGTTTTGTAAACAAACCAGTTGTTGCTGCTGTTGCTGTTACCAGCCTGGACGCGAATGAATTCTGTTCACTCCATGAAGCCGACTGAAAAAACATCTCGTATTTATGTTAATTTATATGTTACGTAGCGTGTTTATTATATAATTTTGAAAAAATATCATAAATGGATTAAGCCAACTGTCTATATTAACGTTTTATACGCCTCAGAGTGATTATTATTGTGCTATTATCATTTTTAATGTGCCTCAGAGTGATTATTATTGTGTTATTATTATCATTATTAATATGGCATCTTCAAGACTAATAACACACACTTAGTGATTTTAATGTGTTCCTGCACGCCAGCACAGGCGCAAGTTGTGGAGTTTAAAGCAGTTAAGTTCAGCGACAAAGTGTAGCATTAAGAGTGTAGCGATTAAGCGATAGAAAAAGGACAAAACAAAATAAACTCCTCACAGAATAAGCCGCTCTGCCTATCTTCTGCAAGGTATGTAAATGGTGTATGTACACCTGTTCATTTGTACATTATGGTATTTTTATGAAAGAAGTGATCTAATACAGTTAGCATTACAAACTCCGTTTTCTCTTATACTAACACGTCTGAAGGAGGAAAGAATGGGAAGATGTTTTCATAGCTGGAGCAAGAATGCCCGCCAGCACCGTCCTCCCCCGCCACCACATTCGTAATGATATACATATTTTATTCATTCTAGAGTGTATATCAGGTTTTTATGTTATTTATATTGTTTATTATGTCATATTATATGAATTGTGATAGATAAATAAGCCATAGAGTTGATAATAGCATCATATTGAAGTACTATTTTGTCATGCCTCCTGACAGCAGGAACGAATTAATTGTATTTCCATTATTTCTTATGGGAAATATTGATTCGATTTTCGAACATTTCGAGTTAAGAACAAGCTCCTGGAATGGATTATGTTCGATTTCCGAGGGTCCACTGTATTGAATTTGTTTCAGATACATAAACACATTTCTAATCTTATATAACCTGTCTTTTCTGTCAGGCCTGGTTTTGTCTGAGAAGTGTAGCATACGTAACAGTAGCACAAATCTATTCACTGGTATTATTTCACTGAAAGCTGGGGTTGCAATGAGGCAGTCTGTTGACTAGTATGATTTGACACTGTGCTTATACACATGTGGCATAAGCATTATTGTGGCAAACAAAAGATACATCTCAGCCACAGTTGTCTCCTTCCACTGGTGTAGACGTGATTTTGGTGAAAAAATTGTTTTTGCCATGGTGTAATCATAGTATCTGTTGCTTTCCCTGACAATAATTTCCATCAGGGGTTCGTCAAAGAATAACTGGAAACATTCCAGTTCAGTGGCATTGTTCCCAAGTATACAAGATGGCTGTAGTCCACTTTGACTTTCATCAAACTGATGGTGATTTTGAACAAAATTGGCAGCTTCCTGCCAATCCCAGGTGCGGTCTGCTGGTGGGTACTGGATATTGACAGGTGGTTGTGGAGGTTGTGGTTGTGGAGGTTGGTGTGGTGGGTGGGTGAGGGTGTGAGAGAGTGGGCTGACTCAGTGGCTTGGGTAGCAGCATGTGCTGCTGCTGGTGCCACCACCACCCCACCATCTGATGACGCATGTACATTTTTCATCTCCATTGTAACAATATCACCTTCATTTTCATTATCACTTCCTGTTGTATGGCCATGGGATGTACTCCGAGATGTACTCCTTACCCTTGGAATAGCATATGGCACGCTACCAGACCGCATGTAGCGTCATATATACTGACGCTTCACTGGAGAATATTCCACTTCACTCTCGCTACTGGAACTGTTTTGAAGAGCTTGGAGTTCATATTCACTATCACTATCATCACCACTGCTCACATCTGTGTCCTGGACACTGGAAAATACGAGTTTCCTTCTTCGTTCTGGTACAATTGAACGTGAACAAGACGCCGTAGCACCAGAGGTAGAAGGTTGAGGGTCGTCTGGATTTTCATCACTATTACCACTATTATGTTCATTATTTTTGGTCACAAACTCACCAAAACCCTGGAATTCATCTTCACTGACACTTCCATCTGTGTTTGAACTGTCACTTGGGAACAAAAGAGTCCCAATTCGCCGAGGAGGTGTTTCTTACCGCAAGGCATGGTGAACAAGGGGTACTGAAATGGCATTCCCACAATGCACCACTGGCTCCACGATTTTTTTCCTACTGCGCACACTGACCGCGCAGACCCATTCTCTCACATGTAGGCCTACCAGCTTTCTCCCACTCGACTTGAAGGTGCTAGAATTTACGCGTACAAGTATGTGACCGACCCTGGCTGCAATGACGTACTAGTACGTGACCGACCCTCAAAGGGTTAATTAGTACAATTTTTTTAAATAAAAAGAAATTGTCCAAATATATAAAACTGAATGGATTTTATCATTAAAATTATTTTCTGAAAGAAAAAACACAATAAGGATTACTCTTCAAGATTATTCCTAAATCACATTTAGGCTACATTAAGTGTTGGAAAATAATACCTAATATCCAAACCACAATGTTCTGAAGAGCACTGAACCATTTTTTTTTCTTTCTTTTACCATAACAGTGCTGTTTTCTGCCAAGACAGGGTAAGCAAAAAAAGGAAATACATTCACTATCATTCTTTCAGTCACTGTCTTACCAGAAGTGTGCTGGCATCACAATTCAGATTACCCTCGATTTCAATTCTACGAGCATTAATTTGTACTAAAACGTATCCATCTGTAATATTTAGTGTGAAATAAACTTGTTAATAGATACAATAAGGCAGACAAAGACAGCAACAAAGACACTTGGCTGCAGGAAAAAAGTGGCTGAATTATTGTTATTACGTATATTCATGAGGAAACATTAAACCTGTAGCAGGGCCATACAGTGCCTGGGAAACAGGAGGTACAATAATCAGGTTTGATCCATGCAAAGAGATGGCAGTTCTAGTTCCTAGGATCAAGAGGTCATCACCAGCATCAAGGAAAGGGAAAGCAGCTGAAGATATTAGACATTTTAAATTTAATTCATTCTCCGAATTACAGCCTGAGTGAAAAAAAATTTGAATCTTAATATTTCATATCAGTGATAAGCATTCGTTTTTTTTCAATACAGCCTCTCCTCACTTAGCGACGTACTCGTTTACCGACGCCTCAGACTTACAACAGGCTCTCTGACCAGTATTCATACCTAAATGTACAGTGGAACCCTGAATTTCGGCCGCTGCGTTTATCGACCGAATCGTAGTTAGGTCGGTTTTTGGGCCAAAATTTTGCTCCATATTTCGGCCAGTGCCTCGTAAATTGGCCGTATTAGACGCATTACCCCGCCTCCCCCACCGGGACACCGTGTGTAAGTGAGTCAGTCTCCCTGTGTCTCTCGATGAATGAGCATATACTCCGCGCATTCATCCAAACATTTCCTTAAAATCTATTGGTTTTTGTGCGTGTTTATTAAGTGCAACTATGAAATAAGCCACCATGGTCCCAAAGAAAGTTCCTAGTAAAGTTCCTTTGGTAAAGAAAGTGAGAAACACGATAGAATTGAAGAAAGAAATTGTACAAAAATACAAAAGTTGTGTGCTTGTGCTCCAGTGGTTGAGGCAGTGGTTGAGGCAGTGGTTGAGGCAGTGGTTGAGGCAGTGGTGAAGGCAGTGGTGAAGGCAGTGGTGGAGGCAGTGGTGGAGGCAGTGGTGGAGGCAGTGGCGGAGGCAGTGCACCGCAGTGGTGGAGGCAGTGGTGGAGGCAGTGGTTGAGGCAGTGGTGGAGGCAGTGCGCCGCAGTGGTGGAGGCAGTGCGCCACAGTGGTGGAGGCAGTGCGCCACAGTGGTGGAGGCAGTGCGCCACAGTGGTGGAGGCAGTGCGCCACAGTGGTGGAGGCAGTGGTGGAGGCAGTAGTTGAAGCAGCAGTGGAAGCATTAGCGTCAGTTCGCCCGTTGCTACTATTCGGTGAACAACCTGCGCTGTAAATCTGTGAATTTTCACGCAAAAAGGTCTTTGATACCTGAAGTCCTTATGGAGGGGGATTTCCCTTCCAAACAATAATCAGTCCTCCCTCTCTCCTATTCCCTGTCTTCCATATGCCAGCAAGAGACTTCAATAAAGGTATGTAATAATGATTTAAATGTTCATTTATATGTAATTGTCATTGTTTTGTGTATGTAAAACTATAGTTAAACTTTACAAAATGTATTTTTTTATTATTTTTGGGTGTCTGGAATGGATTAATTGTACAGTAGGACCCCACTTTTCGCCGTTTCGCCTTTCAGCGTTCTGTTCATATGGCGAGTTCATATTATGACCAAAACTTTTGTATACGACAAGCGTCTTTCAGATACGGCGCACGCCACCAGGTTTGTTTACATTTTCCGTGAGCACATCTCTATTATGTAATAATCACTCTTGGGCACATTAAATGTCCAATTTTACGTCAATATAGACATTTTCATTAATCCATCTATATTTTCTTTAAATTTATATAAGAAACACGTTACATAGCATATAAACATGCTATTTATATGCTATGTTTATATGCTATGTAGGTGTGGTTGCCGGGCGGAGGGAAAACATTACGTAATACTAATCACTCTTGGGCACATTACTAAATGTCTTATTTTACGTTAATATAGACATTTTCATTAATCCATCTACGATATTTTCTTCAAAATTATATAAGAAACACGTTACAAAGCATATAAACATGCTGTTTATATGCTATGGTGTTGCCAGGCGGAGGGAAAACATTACTTAATACTACTAATAATAATCACTCTTGGGCACATTAAATGTATTTTACATTAATATAGACATTTTCATTAATTCATCTATGATATTTTCTTCAAAATTATTTAAAAAACACGTTACATAGCATATAAACATGGTACATACACCCACAGAATAAAAATTGACAAATATGAGATTTGTTTACCAAGCGACTTAGTAGGAGTGTCGGAAGAATTACGTTTTCTCTAGTCAAACACTGAGGGATAACTGTAGAAAAATATTCCTTTCATATGCCTTCACTCTATATATTATGGCTATTCACTACCCTTGTGGGTTTTGCGCTTCTTTTTTATTATGATTATAATAATAATAATACTATCATTAACTCTAAAAAGAGTGTGTTGCATGAGAATGGGAGTGTTGCTGTTTGTTTATTTTGTACTAATTTGTACAACTTGTACACAATGTAAGAGTATTTGTATTGTGAGGTAATTATTATTATAATAAAAAAAATTATTTTGAGGTAAAAGTTTCACAAACTCTTACAAACGTATGTGAATGAACTAAAAGTGGACATGTATTAATCGCATTCATTTCGCCTGACCGAGTGATCGCCCACTACCTGTTCAGTTTGTTTTTTTTACCTTGTCTGAACTCTGTATCTTGTTCTCTCTCTCGTTTACTCTTTCGTTAACTCTCTCGTTTACTCTTTCATTAACTTGTTGGCTCTCATTGACTATGGCGTCTAAGCTTAATTGTGATAAAAAGAGGAGTCGTAAGCCTCTTACTTTAAGTGCCAAGTTAGAAATGTTTAAACTCGGTGAACTGACTTTTTTGGGTTATCCCAGGTTGTCTACGCATATTCTGCTATGTATGATAATCTGTGTAACTGTATTTGTGTACAGTGGACCCCCGAGTAACGAACCCCCTGGAAATCGTACAATTATGTAAGTATAATATTGTAAGTGCTTGTGGAAGTGTATTTTTGGGGGTTTGAAATAGACTAACCTACGTGACATTATTCCTTAAGGGAGTAAATTCGTTCGGTAATGGCACTTGAGCAGGCTTCTGGAATGAAGTTTTTATGTTACTCGGGGATCCACTGTATACCTGAATAAACTTACTAACAAGATATATGTTGATCGCTGAGATAGCCATCAAATACAGTTACATATAGCAGCATATGTGTAGAGAACCCAGGATAACCCAAGAGTGTACTCACCTAATTGTGGTTGCAGGGGTCGAGACTCAGCTCCTGGCCCCGCCTCTTCACTGTCCGCTACTGGGTCCCTTTTCTCCCTGCTCCATGAGCTTTATCATACCTCGTCTTAAAGCTATGTATAGTTCCTGCCTCCACTACATCACTTGCTAGACTATTCCACTTCCTGACTACTCTATGGCTGAAGAAATACTTCCTAACATCCCTTTGACTCATATGGGTCTTGCTAGGAGCTAATGCTGCTGGGGATTGCAAGTTAAACCCTATGATAATTTATCACTCAGAGAATCCTAGGGCCCTAAAGAACTATGCAAAAGGTAGCCTCCCTGTTTATTATAAACCCAATTCGAAAGCTTATTCCTAGTATATATCCTTTATAGTATAATAACATATAACTCCTTCAGTGTATAATATTAAGGTATTAAATGGACCCCAATGGAAATAAGTCACTCTGACTTTTTTGGGTTATCCTAGGTTTTCTACACATATCCTGCTATGTATGATAATTCTATGTAACTGTATTTGTGTATACCTGAATAAACTTACTTACTTTTCATAAATTGGTTCACAGACTATTTTATTCCACAGTTGAGGCTTACTGCAAGGAAAAGAAAATTCCTTTTAATGTTTTACTTGTTTTAGACAATACCCTGCCACTCACCTCTCACACATCAATGTTAATACTTTAAGGTAAGTAATAAGTGTACTCTGTGTGTATCTTACTTTTTATTGTGTTTTTTAATGCCTAGTGCTATTGCTAACTTAATATAAATTAGTGTAAGCTTGTTGTCTGGCATTTATATGCATTTAGAAGTGGAAAAAAATGGCGTTCTGCTTTTCGGCGATGTCTGCTTTAAGGCACTAGCCTGGAACCTAACCTGCCGTATAAGTGGGGCCCTACTGTATTTACATTAATTCTTATGGGAAATATTGCTTCGAATTTAGGCCTTTTCGAATTTAGGCTGACCTTCTGGAACGGATTATGGCCAATATTCGGGGTTTTACTGTATATTAAGAGCTGATTTCCTCTATTCTGTTTATTTCAATATACAGTACACTACTGTATAAACATTTAAAAATATACCAGAAATGTTATAAATGGTGCAAAGGTGACATTAAAACAATATCAAAGTTAGTTGACACAAACTCACTACCATTATAGTAAGCTCCTCACTTAGCGATGAATTCGTTTAACGATGTGGTCTTAGGAACGGAACTCCATCGTTAAGTGAGGAGAGGCTGCACTTTCATGTTTTGAGAACATTCAAGCAATTTCAGGAAACAAATTTTTCATTCATTTTTAAATTACGTACAAGATATTGATCATGGATTCACCCTTGTAGGTATAGCACTTTTTTCTGATAATAATACGTAATAATAACTGTACATGAATTGTGTAATAAAGCAATTAGCAAACTACTATGCATAATACGTAGTCTGATTTTCAAGACAAAGTTTCATACCAATTAAGTAAACGTCTCTCAAGGGATGCAAGTTTCCACACAATCCACCGGTAATGATTAGGTACCCAGCCAGGGGTCAGAAGTCCAGGATCTACTCCAGGCATTGCTAAGAAGCTTTGTTCTATCTGCTTCACACCAATGTAACCATAAGCATCAGGAACTACTGAGCATCCATCACCACAGACCAGGCAGGCACAACTGAAAAAATAATCATTATTATTTAAAACTCTTAATATCTCATACCTAATTGTGTATATTTACTTAGCGGTATTTATCTAGCTGACTCTGCTGGGACTGATCTCCAATTTGTTGCCCAGCCTCTTCAGTTCTGATTGACTACCAAGGTTCAGTTCTGTGTATCCATTTCTCAATTCATATATAGTCAGCCTACACTATATCTTGTCCTAGGCCATTGTACTTTATTGTCTTCACATAGTAAAAGCACTTACTAATGCTAGTATGACTTATTCAGTAGTTATTCAGTCTCCAGGTGTTCATTAATTCTGGTCCCTTCCATGACCAACAGCCTATCCTTGTCTATGCTGCTGATGCATCATAATACAGTATTTTTGTCATAATTTTCCCTAGCTGTATCATGCTCCTCTGAAGTCTTGCAGTGTTGAATGTAGTCTTTCAAAATAATTCAATGTTTTCCTTATGAAACTGTGATGTAGTGCAGTTAGCCTCACAAACACTCGGTTTTCTCTTATAATAATGGAAAGATATGTAGTCACAGCAAGAGATAGAATGGCAGCTGCTGCAGCCACCACTAATCACATATGTAATGACATATTTTATTCATTCTAGAGTATATATCATGTTTCTATGTTATTAATATTGTTTATTACGTCATATTAAATGAATTGTGATAGAAAATAAGCCATAGAGTTGATATTAGTGTCATATTCACGTATTTTGCCCTGTCTCCAAACAATAAATTCTCCTCCCTTTCCCCTCCTCGCTGTCTTCCATACGCCAACAAGACTCTTCAATAAAGATAAAATTTATTTAAATGTTCATTTATCCATTTCATTAGTACTTTATATTTATTTCTCATTGTTTTCTGTATGTAAAACTATAGTTATTCTCTATAAAATGTATTTTTTGTTAATACTTTTGGGTGTCTGAAACGGATTAATTGGATTTACATTATTTCTTATGGGAAATATTACTTCAGTTTTCGTACGTTTCTGGAACGGATTAAGTACGAAATCTGGGGTTCCACTGTATTTTCACAGATAGGTATGGTATAATGTCTATTTTTCATTTACCAAGCCTGGCATAGATTTGTATACAGGAAAAGGCACCTTTTGGGGTGAGATTGGAAGATGAGTTAGTAAGAGAAGCATCATGAGAGAGAGGGAAGGTGCCAAGGCTTAACCAAGCTGCTGGGTTACTTCATTAACCAGCAGATATTCTTCTGTTACAAACTTGTATCAATGCATGCAATGCAAGAACTGTAATAATGATTTCTGTACAAGCTGGATTTGAATGGTTAACATGGCAGGAGAGTCTACGAGTGTTGATTGGCTGTACCCACTACATGACCTTGGCATCAGTACATAAGAGGACTGCATATGGTACTTTTAGTATTGTGTTGATGGGGCTGGTAAAAGAAAAATTGGTTTCTGATGGCTCAGCTTTATCCTAAGTTATATGTAATAAAAAAGTCTGAGTCACCCTTATTGTGTTTTGTTACTGTAGGTACATGAATTATCTTCATCAAACCAATGTAGCTTATCTTTAATGTTTATTAAAGGTTATAGATAGTAGTAATGAAATAACATTAATAATACGTACAGTGGTACCTCGAGTTACGATGGTCCCCAAAATCGCCCTTTTATGTAAGTTTATTTTTTTAAATGCTTTTGTAAGTATATTTTTGAGGGTGTAAAAGGACTAGTCTATTTTACATTATTCCTTATGGGGATAAATTCGTTTGGTAATGGCACTTGAACAGCATTCTCGAACGAAAAAATATCGTAACTCGAGGTACCACTGTATATATAATGAAAGCAGACATTTCCAATACTGCTGTACCATATTGTAATTATAAATTATGTCTGTAGCAGCAATGGGAAAAATAAAGCTTACACACAATTTTTTTTAATTTACTTACTGGAACATAGTTACTGTATGTATATAGTGTGTGTGAAAAATCAAATAAATGTATAGAAAAAGAATATTTTTTATAAATGCAAACAAAGTTTACAAAGAATTCTGCCAAAATCTACTGAAATACTGTAGATTTTACCCCCACTAGAGCTGATCTTAAATAATGTAGAAACTCCTGAAAGGTTTGCCTTTATTTACAAAACTAAAAAAAAGCAGCCAAACTGGAAATACTGTATAGTCAATGGAGAGATTTTGATTAATGAGGTGTGACAAAAAAAAGTTTACATTGCAATACAGGCTCTGCAAAAAAAAAAAAGTTTGAAAAAGGTGACTAAACCACAAAGTTTTAATAAGTTTTACTAGAAAACTAAGAAAACAGAAAAATCAATATCTGGTCCTCTGACCTTTGGATTTCATTACATATTTTAATTCTTACTGTCTGGTACACAATCAGTGGCAAACTCACACATTTCATGCCAAAGATTTCTTTTCAGGGAGACAAGAGTAAATTGTGTGATATATGACCCTTATAGGTTTAGTGCTTCATTTTTTATAATAATAATAATAATAATAATAATAATAATAATAATAATAGAATAAATGATACGGGAATGCCAGTGTCGATTAAATAAAATTTTCTATTCTTGTGTATCTTTATCAGCTACAACTGTTTACATACAGACAATTGAAATATGTACATACCTATTATTGTCCACTTGAAACTGATAGTGCAGGGCAGTTTTTGCAGTTACTTTTTTCCATCCACAGAATACCTGCCAAGCAGAAAGAATAAATCTCTTCATTAAAACAAACCCACAAAAATACCAGAAATGTTTCAGTCAGTGACAAAGGTATCCCTGTTATTCAGTAACCCTTGCCCAATATCCTAGTATATTTTAAGACAAAAACTGTTGGAAATTAATTTGCAGGTACTGCATAAGCAACTGCCTCGGGCACCCGGCCTTCCACTATTTGATCCTCATTGCATACAAAGATGTTAGAGAATGTGAAAGTATTGGAGGAGTATTAGAAAATCGGTGTGTAATTACCCATTTGTGGGGGTTTGATCTGCTTTTGACTGATTATCATGAAATATACTTGTTATTTTTTATTTTTTTTATTAACACATCAACCGATTCCCACCAAGGCAGGGTGGCCTGAAAAAGAAAAACTTTCATCATCATTCACTCCATCACTGTCTTGCCAGAGGGGTGCTTTACACTACAGTTATAAAACTGCAACATTAAAACCTCTCCTTCAGAGTGCAGACACTGTACTTCCAATCTCCAGGACTCAAGTCCGGCCTGCCGGTTTCCCTGAATCCCTTCATAAATGTTACTTTGCTCACACTCCAACAGCACGTCAAGTATTAAAAACCATTTGTCTCCATTCACTCCTATCAAATACGCTCACACATGCTTGCTGGAAGTCCAACCCCCTCGCACACAAAACCTCCTTTACCCCCTCCCTCCAACCTTTCCTAGGCCGACCCCTACCCAGCCTTCCCTCCACTACAGATTTATACACTCTCGAAGTCATTCTGTCTCGTTCCATTCTCTCTACATGTCCGAACCACCTCAACAACCCCTCCTCAGCTCTCTGGATAATAGTTTTGGTAATCCTGCACCTCCTCCTAATTTCCAAACTCCGAATTCTCTGCATTATATTCACACCACACACACTGACCTCAGACATGACATCTCCACTGCCTCCAGCCTTCTCCTCATTGCAACTTTCATCACCCATGCTTCACACCCATATAAGAGTGTTGGTATAACTATACTCTCATACATTCCCCTCTTTACTTCCATGGACAAGGTTTTTTGTCTCCACAGACTCCGAAGTGCTCCACTCACCCTTTTCCCCTCATCAATTCTATGATTCCCCTCATCCTTCAAAGACCCATCTGCTGACATGTCCACTCCCAAATATCTGAATACATTCACCTCCTCCATACTCTCTCCCTCCAATCTGATATCCAATCATTCGTCACCTAATCTTTTTGTTATCCTCATCACCTTACTCTTTCCTATACTCACTTTCAATTTTCTTCTTTTACACACCCTACCAAATTCATCCACCAACCTCTGCAACTTCTCTTCAGAATCTCCCAAAAGCACAGTGTCATCAGCAAAAAGCAACTGTGACAACTCCCATTTTGTATTTGATTCTTTATCTTTTAACCCCACACCTCTTGCCAAGACCCTCGCATTCACTTCTCTTACAACCCCATCTATAAATATATTGAACAACCACGGTGACATCACACATCCTTGTCTAAGGCCCACTTTTACTGGGAAATAGTCCCCCTCCCTCCTACACACTCTAACCTGAGCCTCACTATCCTCATAAAAACTCTTCACTGCTTTCAGTAACCTACCTCCTATTCCATACACCTGCAACATCTGCCACATTGCTCCCCTATCCACCCTATCATATGCCTTTTCCAAATCCATAAAGGCCACAAAAACCTCTTTACCCTTATCCAAATACTGTTCACCTATATGTTTTACTGTAAACACTTGGTCTACACACACCCTACCTTTCCTAAAGCCCCCTTGTTCATTTGCTATCCTGCTTTCTGTCTTACTCTTAATTCTTTCAATAATAACTCTACCATACACTTTACCAGGTACACTCAACAGACTTATTCCCCTATAATTTTTGCACTCTCTTTTGTTCCCTTTGCCTTTATACAAAGGAACAATACATGCTCTCTGCCAATCCCTAGGAACCTTACCTTCTTCCATACATTTATTAAATAATAGCACCAACCACTCCAAAACTATATCCCCACCTGCTTTTAACATTTCTATCTTTATCCCATCAATCCCAGCTGCCTTACCCCCTTTCATTCTACCCACTGCCTCACGAACTTCCCCCACACTCACAACTGGCTCTTCCACACTCCTACAAGATGTTATTCCTCCTTGCCCTATACATGAAATCACAGCTTCCCTGTCTTCATCAACATTTAACAACTAAAAATATTTCCTCCATCTTCCCGATACCTCTAACTCTCCCTTTAATAACTCTCCTCTCCTATTTTTAACTGTCAAATCAATTTGTTCCCTAGGCTTCCTCAACTTATTAATCTCACTCCAAAACTTTTTCTTATTTTCAACAAAATTTGTTGATAACATCTCACCTTTCTCTCATTTGCTCTCTTTTTACATTGCTTCACCACTCTCTTAACCTCTCCTTTTCTCTCCATATACTCTTCCCTCCTTGCATCACTTCTACTTTGTAAAAACCTCTCATATGCTAACTTTTTCTCCCTTACTACTCTCTTTACATCATCCTTCCACCAATCGCTCTTCTTCCCTCCCACACCCACTCACCTGTAACCACAAACTTCTGCTGAACACTCTAACATTACATTTTTAAATCTACCCCATACATCTTCGACGCCATTGCCTACACTCTCACTAACCCATCTATCCTCCAATAGTTGTTTATATCTTACCCTAACTGCCTCATCTTTTAGTTTATAAACCTTCACCTTTCTCTTACTTACTGCTTCTATTTTCCTTGTATCCCATCTACCTTTTACTCCCACTGTAGCTATAACTAAAAAGTGATCTGATATATCTGTGGCCCCTCTATAAACATGTACATCCTGAAGTCTACTCAACAGTCTTTTATCTACCAATACGTAGTCTAACAAACTACTGTCATTTCACCCTACATCATATCTTGTATACTTATTTACCCTCTTTCTTAAAATATGTATTACCTATAACTAAACCCCTTTCTATACAAAGTTCAATCAAAGGGTTCCAATTATCATTTACACCTGGCACCCCAAACTTACCTACCACACCCTCTCTACATGTTTCTCCTACTTTAGCATTTAGGTCCCCTACCACAATTACTTGGTCACTGTCATATGTATTTTTGATGTCATCTATAGTGACCACTTCCATGATGTCACAGTTTGTGTCATTTCTATTCTATACCACTCTTAGGTTGAAGAAATGTTTTCTGATATCCCTGTGGCTCATTTGGCTGTGGAATTCTACAGCCATTCTCTCTTTGTTTTTTCATTCAATCCTATGTTGTAATCATGTCCTGTCTATTTCTTCATTTCTCCAATAACATAACACAGCCCTTGCATTTTATCTGCACTGTGTATTCCCCTCAACAGTAACACCAGCCAGGATGCACATCTTTACCCAGTCTTGAGTTCCATTTTATTTTACTAGATGACAATTCCATAATGGTGCTGAATATAAACATCTCTCTTTCTCTGTTGTGTGCTTTGTGTATGTGTGTGTGTTCTGAGCAAGTTGTGTGTGTTCTGTGTGAATTGTGCATGAATGTATCATGTGTGCTTTTTTGTGTGTGTGTACTCACCTATTTGTCATTAGTGCTGCTTGCTAGATTCCCTCTCTCCTAGTCTCGTTGACCCTATCGTACTTATTCTTAAAACTATGTATGGAGTCTGCCTCCACCATTTATTCATTGAGGTCATTCCATTTCCTGACCACCCTGAGGCTAAAGAAATACCATACTTCCTGACATCCCTGTAGAAGACAGACAGACAGAGACACTCAGACACAGACACACAGCCAGACACACACAGACACACACACACATACACACACACAAGACTCAGATGAGTCAAAGAGATGTTAGGAAGTATTTCTTTAGTCATAGAGTTGTCAGGAAGTGGAATAGTCTGGCAGGTGATGTAGTGGAGGCAGGAACCATACATAGTTTTAAGACGAGGTATGATAAAGTTCATGGAGCAGGGAGAGAGTGGACTTAGTAGCGATCAGTGAAGAGGCAAGGCCAGGAGCTATGTCTCGACCCCTGCAACCACAAATAGGTAAGTACAAATAGGTGAGTACACACACCCACACACCTATGAGTCAAAGAGATGTTAGGAAGTATTTCTTCAGTCATAGAGTTGTCAGGAAGTGGAATAGCCTAGAAAGTGACGTAGTGGAGGCAGGAACCATACATAGTTTTAAGACGAGGTTTGATAAAGCTCATGGAGCAGGGAGAGAGAGGACCTAGTAGCAATCAGTGAAGAGGCGGGGCCAGGAGCTATGACTCAACCCCTGCAGCCACAAATAGGCAAATAGGTGAGTACACACCCACCCACACCCGCACATACACCGATGCCCACACATGCACCCACACAGAGTGGGGAGGAGCAACAATAAATTTTGGAGGGCTCAGTGTAATTTAAAAGGCTGACCTGAAATTAACACACATAATAAGGAAGGGGAGGGGGTAAAGAGGATTTGAGATTTATGGGCTTGAGCACCTATCAGACTTGTGTGGAGAGAAGTGGTTTTTAATGAATATGCTGTACGAATGTGAGCCAGGTAATTTTTAAGTAGGAATCTGGGAAACCAGTTTGCCAGACTCAAGTCCTGGAGGTAGTAAGGGAAGTGCCTGAAATCTGAAAAAGGGGTGAGGATGTTGCAGTTAGAGAATAATTTGATTGTGATGGCAGCATACTTCTGGAAAGATGCTGATTGAATAAATAATGGTGAATGTGTTTTCTTCTTTGGGTCACCCTGCCTTGGCAGGAGAAAGCCACCGAGTCAAAAAAAACAAAATGAGAAGTGTTGCGTCCCTGTATGTCTAGGTAGGGTTTTATATGATGTATAGCTAACTACCCATCCGCTCGTTAACAGGTCAGGAATTGCCGCCTTACCACATCATCGTACCCAATGATGTGGCCACCGGCTTCACCTCAGTCAGTCATAAGCGGGTCTTTCATAGAGGACAGTCCTCTCTCACATTTCCTAAGAAGCACCTCGATTCCTGGATTTAGTCTTCTGGCCCTCTTGAGGTTCCCTAGTGAGCCTCCAGCACCTTGACTGGTGTTCGTCTCTAACGGTGCTCAGAGCAAGTGTGTGTGCTGCAGTAATGGAGACACTGGTGTTCGTCTCTAACGGTGCTCAGAGCAAGAGTGTGTGCTACAGTAATGGAGACACTGGAGTTTGTCTCTAACACTGCTCAGAGCAAGAGTGTGTGCTGCAGTAATGGAGACACTGGAGTTTGTCTCTACTTCTGCCAGAAGCGAGTCGTCTGCGTGTGTTGCAGTTTGTCTCTAGTTCTGGTAGAAGCAAGTTTAAGTGACATAGTCTTAAAGAGGACTGCGTGAAAGTCCTGGGAAACAGACTAATCGGAAAACTTCTTTAAGTGTAGAACATTCAAGTGTTATACCTCTGACTCATTGGGGTTGAGTGAAGAAAAGTGTTATATTATGTGAAAGGAATGTCTTGCAACTCTAGTGCCATTTAGTATTATAATTAAGAAAGAATATTGTGTATTGTACACTACCTTATTAAGTGGACTTAGTTTAAATTAGTTCTAAGTACAGTGGTACCCCAACTTACGATGGTCCCCAAACTCACCCTTTTATGTAAGTTTATTTTTTTAAATGCTTTTGTAAGTGTAATTTTGGGGGTCTAAAAGGACTAGTCTATTTTACATCATTTCTTATGGAGATAAATTCGTTTGGTAATGGCACTTGAACAGCATTCTGGAATGAAAAAATATCGTAAGTCGGGGTACCACTGTACTCTGTTTTATGGTGACACCATTTTAAATACTCGATATAAAACCTTTCTATGGATTATTAAGAAAGTTTAATAAAAACCAGAAAGAAGCATTTGATTTCCTATTGAACCCTTTATGATTTTCTTTATAACAGACTGTACAATTCTGTTACTTTGTTGCTAGCCTGGGCGAAACAGGCCCTAGATATGCCCAGGTCGTAACAAGAAGATACATCTGGAATCCCCACATTTGTTTTGTCTCTGGAAGGATTTCAAAGAAAAGATTTCACTCACATATGAATAATTTAGAAAATAGGATTTTCCCATCATATCCACTGGAAATCAACACTTACCTTTAAAGTACCAAGTGATTTTAGCTTTAATCTTTCTTTATTACTCTCACTCCTCAGTTTATGTAGAGAGCCCTCAACAGGCTGCACAAGAGCTTTATCCTTGCAGCGAATCATTTTTATTTGTTTCAGCCTTAACATTTGTCTTTCAGCTTCAATTTCCTCATTACCTATTGAAAAGAGAGAAAACATGAACTGTACAATTGCCCACTTATAAATATCCCAAATGCCTAATTCTCTTCTGGACCAGTGTGTTAACCAACCACTCTGCCAGCTGGCTCTAATAAGATTCATCTACCTATGTACAGTCGTACCTCGAGTTACGATGGTCCCCAAAATCGCCCTTTTATGTAAGTTTATTTTTTATAATGCTTTTGTAAGTATATTTTTGGAGGTGTAAAGGGACTAGTCTATTTTACATTATTCCTTATGGGGATAAATTTGTTTGGTAATGGCACTTGAACAGCATTCTCGAACGAAAAAATATCGTAACTCGAGGTACCACTGTATATATCTATACAGCATAGGGAAGCTAACATTGGCCCCACTGTGACCACAAATGCAGGTTTTAATGGATAAATCCCACACCAGCCACACTGGTATGGCTGGTGTGGGAAGGTGTGGTAGGGAAGTCACAGTTCAGAGGGACATTTTAAATATGATGTCTGCATGTTGTTGGCAAGACATATATTGAATGAATGATGGTGAACATATTTCCTTTTTTCTTTTGGTGGGGGGGATAGAATCACCCTTCCTCAGTGGGAGCTGGCTAATTAGTACCAAAAATATATTAGGTTGACCTAAATTTAATTATTATTATTTCCCCTCCATGGGGAAGTGGAACAGAATTCTTCCTCCGTAAGCCATGCGTGTCGTAAGAGGTGACTAAAATGCCAGGAGCAAGGGGCTAGTAACCCCTTCTCCTGTATATATTACTAAATGTAAAAGGAGAAACTTTCGTTTTTCCTTTTGGGCCACCCCGCTTCGGTGGGAAATGGCCGACGTGTTGAAAGAAAGAAGAATATATAAAATATATTAATTTTGTGATCAGACAGATTTTCATGGAGTTATTGCAAGAATAAATTTATATCCTGCTTCTTTTGCAAAATGATCATTTCTTTATAAACCAAGTCCAAAAAAGGCACAATGCATCTAAATATTACATATTCTCATCATGTACTGAGACTGAGAAAACCAATGTACAGTGGACCCCCGAGTTACGTACACCCTGGAAATCGTACAATTATGTAAGTATAATATTCTAAGTGCTTGTGGAAGTGTATTTTTGGGGGTCTGAAATAGACTAACCTAAGTGACATTATTTCTTAAGGGAGTAAATTCGTTCGGTAATGGCACTTGAGCAGGATTCTGGAATGAAGTTTTTACGATACTCGGGGGTACACTGTATAAATGTTAATAATATACTATTGTCATATAGCAAAGACAATCAAGTTAAATTTTGAAATAATTATTACAGTGGACCCTCGGAAATCGAACATAATCCATTCCAAGAGCTTGTTCTTAACTCGAAATGTTCAAAAATCGAATCAATATTTCCCATAAGAAATAATGGAAATACAATAAATTCGTTCCTGCTGTCAGGAGGCATGACAAAATAGTACTTCAATATGATGTTATTATCAACTCTACGGCTTATTTATCTATCAAAATTCATCTAATATGACATAATAAACAATATAAATAACATAAAAACCTGATATACACTCTAGAATGAATAAAATATGTATGTCATTACGAATGTGGTGGCGGGGGAGGACGGTGCTGGCGGGCATTCTTGCTCCAGCTATGAAAACATCTTCCCATTCTTTCCTCCTTCAGACGTGTTAGTATAAGAGAAAACGGAGTTTGTAATGCTAACTGCATTAGATCACTTCTTTCATAAGAAAACCATTATGTACAAATGAATAGGTGTACATACACCATTTACATACCTTGCAGAAGATAGGCTGTGGAGTTTATTTCGTTTCATCCTTTTTCTATCGCTAAATTGCTACACTTAATGCTACACTTTGTCACTGAACTTAACTGCTTTAAACTCCACAACTTGCGCCTGTGTGGCATGCATGAACACATTAAAATCACTAAGTGTGTGTTATGTCTTGAAGATGCCATATTAATAATGATAATAATAACACAATAATAATCACTCTGAGGTGTATAAAAAGTTAATATAGACAGATGGCTTAATCCATTTATGATATTTTTTCAAAATTATATAATAAACACGCTACGTAACATATACAGTGGACCCTCGGTTTTCGTTCACCTCCAAACTCGAACAATTATGTAAATGTATTTTTGTAAGAGCTTTTGTAAGTGTATTTTTGGGGTTCTGAAACGACTAATCTAATTTACTTTTGTCCTTATGGGAACAAATTTGTTCGGTAATGGCACTCAAAACAGCATTCTGGAATGAATTTTGAACGAAAACCGAGGGTCCACTGTAAACATATAAATTAACATAATTATGAGATGTTTTTCCAGTCAGCTTCATGGAGTGAACAGAATTCATTTGCGTCCAGGCTGGTAACAGCAACAGCAGCAACAACTGGTTTATTTACAAAACTCGCAAACCTTTTACACACTCATTCTTTCTCATTTATTCATTTAATCTTGTTTACTCACCTCTCATTCAACATTAAGACTGCCTCTACCACTGCCTGCCTCTACCACTGCCTGCCTCTACCCCTGCCTGCCTTTACCCCTGCCAGCTTCTATCCCTGCCTGCCTCTTCCCCTACCTTTCCTCTACCGCTACCTGCCTCTACCACTGCCTGCCTCTACCAATGCCTGCCTCTACCCCTGCCTGCCTCTTCCCCTGCCTGCCTCTTTCCCTGCCTTTCCTCTACTGCTGCCTGCCTCTACCCCTGCCTGCCTCTACCCCTGCCTGCCTCTACCACTGCCTGCCTCTACCCCTGCCTGCCTCTTCCCCTGCCTTTCCTCTACCGTTGCCTGCCCCTACCCCTGCCTGCCTTTACCAATGCCTGCCTCTACCAATGCCTGCCTCTACCACTTCCTGCCTCTACCAATGCCTGCCTCTACCACTGCCTCTCTCTACCACTGCCTGCCTCTTCCCCTGCCTTTTCTCTACCACTGCCTGCCTCTACCCCTGCCTGCCTCTACCCCTGCCTGCTTCTACCAATGCCTGCCTCTACCACTGCCTGCCTCTACCACTGCCTGCTTCTACCACTGCCTCTCTCTACCACTGCCTGCCTCTACCACTGCCTGCCTCGACCACTGCCTCTACCACTTAATGAACAAGCTCCAAACACAATTAATTAATTGTGAAATGTTTGGATGAGCGTGCAGGGTAATGTTCACTTAAGTACGTATAAACAACACTAGACTGGCTCCCGATGCTTGCGCGGCGAGGCACCCACGCGCGCCTGGGTGGACAGGTCTGGTACGCACTTTTTCAATTGGCGGAAAGTATTCGATTACTGAAACAAAATTTGTTCAAAAAAAGTGTTCTAATTCTGAATTGTTCAATTGCCGAGGTGTTTGATTTCCGAGGGTCCACTGTATTAATGTTCTCACTATCATCATACAGTATACTGTACTGAACAAGTCAAAAAATTTCATGAAGCCACAGATGTTACCTTGTAAATAAGCTCTCTCTCTTTCATCTACAATCTGGTCAACTTCTGCCAAGATCTTCTGCCTTTTGGAGATTGTGACGTTGCTGCTCTCTTCTCGCTCTGGTTCAGATTTTTGCGACCGCTTCCTTTTATGTGCCCAGTCTTCTAGTGCTTCCTCTTCCTCCTTCTCTAGTGTTTTCTCTTGGGACCACTTCCTTCTGCATGCCCAGCCCTCTAGGGCTCCCTCTTGTTCCAGAGAGTCATCTTTCAAAAAAGCCTCAGTGATCTCCGTGATTTCCAGCGAATCTGATGAAGGAGCATTTACTCTTATGCTTTTCAAATAATTTTTACCTTTTGAATAGTTTTCTACCTCTTGTGACATTAATGGTAAACGAGACCTTGATGCTAAACTATAGTTTTCTTTTGATATCTGTGAATTAGTGTGTGAATGCACATCAGAGACTTGGAAATTCCTGTCTTCATTTAATACACAATGGGTTTCAACTCTAATTCTTTTATTTAATGGTGGTGATACAGAAGAGTTAGAATGTTGCTGAGCTGGTGCGTTCTTATTAACTACTGACTGATCATCAACATAATTAGTTCTATCTTTCCAGTTTGGTTTCTGTGAGCCTAATGCAGTAGAGGAACTTGTTTGTGTGTAATCTTTTGTTTCTCCTTCTGTGTCAACAAATTTATTCCTTATTCCATAAAACTCTGGAGTTCTTGAAATACTCATGTTTATGTATGAAGATCCATTCATGTCAGCATTAATAAATGGTGTATCACTGCTTTCTTCTGTACCATTTTCTGTTCTACAGTTTGTTTCTTTTAACACCTTCAAGATGTTGGGAGTGTCTTTACCAAAATCATTTTTAATTTTATTTTCTATCAATGGTTGTAGGTCAGGTGTTTCTGCAGATGAGCTTAACTTTGTAGTTCCCAAGAGATTTTGTCTTGTTCCTTTAAAAGCATCATTATTTTTGTCTGTCTTCCTTGTTTCATTAACTAATATGTTTACAACACTTGCTTCCAGGGTACGATCTTGAGGTGTATCACTTAAAACATTTTCTTCCATAATATGCTTTCCAGTTTCCTGAATATCTCTGCTTTCACTAAAGTGAGCCAAGAGAGGTGGAATAGTTTCTGTTTCCCTACAGGCACTATTGCTGGGCTCACCTTTATTACCCAAGACTAAATGCCCAATTATACCAGCTGGTGGTACACTGTAATTTTGAATGTTACATTTATTGCTTGATGTTTCCTTTTCTGACTCAATATTTATCTGCTTTTCATCAACATTCTCCTCTGTCAGAAATTTCTGAGCCTTTAGTAAAGCACTTTGGCTAACTTGGATTTTGTTACCACCAGCTGTTGAAAAGCCTTCAAATTTCATTATGGATTTCTTACTACAGGTAAACTGCTCTGTGAAAATACTCACTTCTCTCACATCAGATGTTGGCAGATCTTCACTAAGAATTTGTTTAGCTTTGCAAAGAGCTTCCTTGCTTACAAGAACTTGCTTACCTTGGCCAATTGCAAAACCTGGAACTGCATATAATGGATCTGAATCGAGACTAATTTTAGTACGTTCTGCTTTAGAAAATCCAAATGGTTCAGGTTCATCCCATGTGTTATTAAGTGGTTTACTTACCTGTTCTGTTAGAGATGACATGGCATTCCCAACTGCACTGGTGTTATTCAATTCATATATGCTTTCCTCTGCTTGGTTAGCAGAAACTTTTGCCTCCTTTCCCAAGGTTTCATTTCTGCTGCTTAAAATTAATTCTGTTTTCTCATCTGGATAGAGAGTAACACTACCAGCTCCTATTTCATTATGGTTACTTTCATCCCAGAGTTTTTTGGCTCTAACAAGAGCTGTTTCATTTACTGGTATTCTTCTTCCACTTGCTGTTTTAAAACTGAGTAAATTTTTCTCTTCTGTTTGTTGGTATCTTTTATCACAGTCATTAACATGATCTGTGTTAGTAGTTTCATGTGAAATACACGCAACACTGTCTTGATCTGAATGAGACACTGAAGAACTGTCATTTTTTAATTTGGACTTCATATTGATTGTTATGCTTTTTTCTAACACATCATCAACTAGATCAGAGTCCACACAGCTCAAATTTTCAGCTTCTAATAAAGAATAACTGCCAAATTTTGTATCTTGACCTTCACTGTTTTTGAACTTGAGTGAAGTGCTATTATACCCACTCTTCCCAGTTCCTCCTATCACATTTAAATTTCCTTCTGAACACACTGAAATCTGCTTCTCAAATTGAACAGTAGACTTAGTACAACAAATTTTGCCACATTCTTGTAACTTTGATAAGTCGTCTAGATTACTTCTGTGTCTAGGATTCCTATCTCTGTTTATAGTAAGATTATTTTCTTCATGATCATCATCCTTATTATTTTCCTCCCACAGTAACTGAGCCTTCTTTAAAGCCTCACTGCTAATATTAACTTTATATCCTGAAGCAGTAGAAAAGCCTTGAAATTCACCCTTACTTAATTTTTCCTTTTGTGTATTAATAGGCTCATTTTTATTAACTAAAGGGCTAGAGTGATGGATATTATTTCTTATTGCATCTGATATTTTAGGATCTAAATAATCTTTAGATTCTTCAGGGCAAACTTCAAAAGACCTACTTGGCAAAGATCCATTTTGAACTTGTATAATACCTCTATCCCTTGTCAAGCCATCATACACACTTTCTGAAACATTTCTTAAGGTTTGGTTTAAACGCTTGGAATATTCTGTAACTTTTACTTCATCATTCCCTGCATTAGACACTGTAGCACAATTTTCCTCTTTCCACAAATTCTTTGCTTTCTCCAAGGCTGCTGGATTGACTGTCACTCTTGAACCTCTAGCAGTCATGAAGCCACATACTACAGGAAAGTTTGTGCTCATGGATTGTGAAGCTATGACCTGATGATTCTCATCATTTGCATTCACTCTATCAAGGGAGTCACAAGGAATATATTCATTGTTAGGTGATCTAAAAACATTTTTTGATGATTTATCACATGGAGACTCCTCCAACAACTCCTTTGCATGCTCCAAGGCTTCTTTACTCAATTTCATTTGCTTTCCTTGGCCAGTATAAAAACCAGACATTTTTTTATCCCAGCAATCATTTACATACCTCTCACCACTCTCTATAGTACATTTACTATTTGTAGCACCAATAACTTGAAGGCTGGCTTCACAGGAATGTTTTGTTTTATCAGTCTTCCTGGTATCTCTGTCACCCATTAATGGAACACATGAGTTTATGTCTAACTCTGAAAAATAAACATCATTAAGGCTGTCATCCATGATCTGACTAGACCCTACCTGCATTAAAACCTGTGGTGAAATCAGGTGATCATTTTTTAGATGCACATCATTATGTGATGAAACAGGTGAAGTGCACTCTTTAGTTAGCTCTCTCTGAGGCACAACCTGAAGCTCAGAAATTAGCATATGAGTTTCTTCGTCCTTCTTCTGTTTATCATCAAACATTTTAGTCAAATCTTCAGAAATTTTGTTAGTATCATGAGTGCTAGTGTTAGGGTCTGTATTTATGGAGAATCTTTCCTCTATAAATTTTTCACATGGTTCCTCCAATGATTGATCCAATTTAAGCACAGATTCATTACTTACAGCATTCCTGGCACCCAGTGAGGTAACAGACAATATTCTTGAACTAATTTGCTGGGTTTCAACTTTTTCCTGGTTTAGAGGCACCTCTTGGTTTCCAGAACTAGATGAATTTTCTTTTTCCTTGCCTAAATGAGAATATGTCTTCTCATTCAGTAAAGGAATAACATTAGTTTCAAATCTTGCATCTTTCTCAAGGCTTGTAAGAGAAAGGAAATTCTGCTGTTTATTAGCAATATTATGAATGTCAGTCAAAAGTTTTGGTGGTGACTTTCCTGTACTAGCTTTGACTGTTTTAGAAGTTGGCATTTCAGATTCTAACAATGAGTTTTTAGTACTTCCAATCAGCCCAATTGTTTCTGTGTATTTCATTTTCAGTTTCTCATAACTTTCTTCTGGTTTTGAAGGATACAAAAACTTCCCAGAATATTTTTTCTTGCGTAAAGCTAATTTATTCAAAATGCTTTTAGTCTGTAAGGGTTCTGAAGGCATGGGGAATGTTTTTGTTGAGTCACTGACAGTACATGCATGATTTGAGTCAGGATAATTGCTAGGTATTTTTTTAAATAAAGGTGATGTAAGTGATCCGTGAGACGTGTGTACTGTAATAGACAGCCCAGATTTTTCAGGTGCGGCTTTCAACTCTGAAATGAACTGTTCATTATCTGTACATTTATTTTTTGCCATACAATTTTCCTTCTTTAATTCACTGACTTTTTTCTCTGCCTTTTCATTTATAATTTCTGTACTTGATCTATTTCTGCCATTTTCGTTTTGTTGTGGTGGAGATTTTTTGCTGGTGGGATTATCAATATTTAGAGGATGATTTACATTTTTATTATCTCTGTTATTCAAACCTGGCTCTGGATATGTATTCCTTATTTTTTTTATATTTCTAGTACTGAAGAGCTGTTCCTCACTATCTGGATTCTTTATATTTGTATCATTGTTCACAATTTTTACCTTTTGGTTATTAGAAGCATTTAGGTCTTTCAAAAGCTTCTGTCTTGCATCACTATTTATGACCTCAACACTTTTCCTACAATTCACCTTTTTAACAGGTGAACAAATTAGATCAAATGGATTCTGACTTAATTTACCTATATCTTCAGCAGCATCCAACTCCACCAACATACCCAGGTCATTAGTGTGCTCACGCTCTATTACGTTCACATTTCTCTCAGGGGTCTGCATCACTTGAGTTATCTGAGCCTTCTCATAGTGCTCTAAAAGTTCTGGTAAATCATCAGAAAGTACCAAATGCCGAGGCAATAAAGAGGTTTTTGACTGTGGTGTTACTGACACTGGTGTACTTGTTCTCTCAGGCCTTTTAGCATTACATATTTTTCCAATTTCTGGTGTAGTGTCCAGGGAATATTTATTATCCATTTCACAAGGTATTTTGTCCCTTCTTATTTTATCTTCAGTAAAACTGGCTTTTTGATAGTTATCATCTTCCACAGATTCCATATCACTTCTATCAAGGCTTACATTGAAACCTTGTGTTTCACTATCCAGAAGCTTCTCTTTATTTTCATTATCTACTTTCTTAGTTAATGTGTCAGTCAACCTGTTAATGAACACAGGCATAGGAGAGAGACATTTGATGATACCAAGGCTAGGATTATACTCATCACTTGTGGAAGGACTATTGACTGCTGCTGCACACGGACTGAACAGTGAACGAGCCATTACCTGTAAGTATGTTACAGATTACAATCAAATATACAATAATAAAAAACCTATTCACAAAGTCATTATCTAATATGAAACATTAACAACCTAATAATGTAAGAACCTTAATCAATATACTACGAAAAACTAATTATTTTTATACCGGAAAAGGCTAAATTAGCACATATTAATTATATACAGTGGACCCCCGCCTAACGAACACCCCGGAAATCGTACAATTATGTAAGTATAATATTGTCAGTGCTTTTGTAAGTGTATTTTTGGGGGTCTGAAATGGACTAACCTACTTGACATTATTTCGTAAGGGAGTAAATTTGTTCGGTAATGGCACTTGAGCAGGCTTCTGGAATGAATTTTGTTCGTTAGGCGGGGGTCCACTGTACCTATATGTTGATCTACTTCTTGTAGATCTAGGGTGTTGAGGAGAGGGGGTGGGATTAAATTATGGGGAATTAACCCTTTCAGGGTTTTTGACGTACTAGTACGGCTTACGTGCCAGGGCGTTTGACGTACTGGTACGCATAAATTCTAGCGGCATTGTGGGAACACCATTTCAGTCCACCTTGTCCACCATGAATCGCAGCAAGAAACACCTTACTCCTCGGCAAATTGGGACATTATTATTCCCCAGTGACAGTTCTAACAGTGATGGGGATGTCAGTGAAGGTGACTTTCAAAGTTTTGACGCAGTTGTGACTGAAAATAATGACCATAATACCGGTAATAGTGAGGAAAACCCAGACGACCCACAACCTTCCACCTCTGGTGCTGTGCCGTCTTGTTCACGTTCAATTGTACCAGAACGAAAGAGGAAATTGTTATTTACTCATATCCAGGACTCAGATGTGAGCAATGGTGATGATAGTGATAGTGATTTTGAACTCCAAGTTCTTCAAAACAGTTCCAGTAGCGATAGTGAAGTGGAATATTCACCAGTGAAGCGTCAGTATATACGACGGTATATGTGCTCTGGTAGTGTGCCATATGCTCTTCCAAGGGTTAGGAGTATGTACATCTAGGAGTACATCCCGTGGGGGTACAACAGGCACAGATAGTGAAAACGAAGATGATAATGCTGCAATTGGTATGAGAAATGTGCATGCATCTGGTGGTGGTGGTGGTAGTGGTGGTGCCAGGCGGGAGGCAAAAGCAGTGGACCATGCTGCCACCCACGCCGCTGACTCAGCTCAGCTACAACAAAGGCCACCCTCACCCACCCACCCACCACACCAACCTGCACAACCACAACCTCCACAACCACCTGTCAATATCCAGTACCCACCAGCAGACCGCCAATGGGATTGGCAGGGAGCTCAATTTTATTCCCAATCCCCATCAGTTTGATGAAAGCCAAAGTGGAATACACCCATCTTGTACACTTGGGAACAATGCCACTGAACTGGAATGCTTTGAATTATTCTTTGATGAACCCCTGATGGATATTATTGTCAGGGAAAGCAACAGATACTACGAGTACACCATGGCAAACACAATACTTTCACCAGGATCACGTCTACACCAGTGGAAAGAAACAACTGTGGCTGAGATGTATCTTTTCTTTGCCACAATAATGCTTATGCCACATGTGTATAAGCACAATGTCAAATCATACTGGTCAACAGACCAGTATGATTTCAACCCCAGGTTTCAGTGATATTATACCAGTGAATCGATTTGTGCTTCTGTTACGCATGTTACATTTATCAGACAAAACCAGGCCTGACAGAAACGACAGGTTATATAAGATTAGGAATGTGTTTGTGTACCTGAAACAGAAATTCAATATGTATTTTTATCCCTTCAGGAAGCTTGTTATTGATGAATCTGATTTTATTCAAAGGTAGACTGTGGTTCAAGCAGTATATACCAAGCAAGAGGTCAGCTATAGAGCTAATTAAGTCCAAGGGAGGGGTCCCAATCATATGTAGCATCTTGCCTAGAAGGAGTGGGAAATGAATGGTTGTCTAGGGCAATTGGTGCAAATTGCTGGCTAGACAGATACTGCAAGGAACTTGCAATCCCATTCATTGACAACTGGGACAACTTTTATGGCAAACATGATATGTATGCAAGGGATGGGTACATCTCTCTGGGACAGGGGTGGAAGCACTTGCCAACTCGATTGAGAGGGCCATTGCTGACATGCCTAGTATTTTAAACTGATAGATGATAGAGGTATGGGTGTGTGTGGGGAACAGTCAGTTTGCAACACTAGGGCTGAAAACAGTAAGTGTATAAAAGACATTCATCATAAAGTTACAAATAAGGGCAATGGATCAGGACAGCAAACAAAGGGAGACAGCAGGGGGAAACAAGAGACTAGCTCCCTTCAGGTTTACTATACTAATAGCAGGAGTGTAAGAAATAAGATAGATGAGCTAAGAATAATTGCAAGTGCAGGAAACATAGATATTATTGCTATAACAGAGACCTGGCTCAATCTGAAAGATAGAGAGTTGCCTTCTGAATGTCACATACAAGGCTATAAATTATTCCACACTGATAGGGTCAACAGGAAGGGTGGTGGAGTAGCGATGTACGTCAGAGACAATTTAAAGTGTTGTGTTAGACAAGATATAAAATTAGAAGCGTCAGCCACTGAATCTCTTTGGTTACAGCTTCTTGAGGGCCGTGTAAAACTTATTTTGGGTGTGATTTACAGGCCCCCAAATCTTGATAGGGAGTGCAGTAAACTTCTATGGGATGAAATTGTAAGGCATCTACACATGAACATGTTGTGCTAATGGGAGATTTCAACTTTAGACAAATTGACTGGAGCAATTTGACAGGAAATTTAGAGTCAGGTGACTTTCTTGATACGATTCAGGATTGTTTTTTGAAACAGTTGGTGACAGAACCAACTAGAGGAAATAACCTGCTAGACTTGGTTTTGCCAGCAGGGAAACGCTAGTTAATAATCTTGAGGTTAATGATGAGCTTGGGGAAAGTGATCACAAATCACTCAGTTTTAATATATCATGGAATTACCCTACTAATGGAAATCAAGTCTCTGTCCCTGACTTCCGCCTGGCTGATTTCATAGGATTGAAAAATTACCTGGGTAGGCTGAACTGGAATGACCTGACAGTGGGTCAGGTAGGTGGTGATTGCCAATATGACTTTTCCAGAGAATAGTTCTAGCTGCTCAGACAGCTTATGTTCCTAATAGGGAAATCAGATCAAACAAAAATGATCCTAAATGGATGAACAATAGATTAAAACATCTCATTGATCAAAAGAGAGGCATATATAGGCGAATCAAAAGAGGAGAGGGGCAATTAGGTAATCAATATATTCAGTTAAAGAGAGAAATAAAAAAGGGAATAAGAAAAGCAAAAAGAGACTATGAGGTTAAAGTTGCGAGAAAATCGAAGACTAACCCAAAAGGATTTTTTCAGGTATACAGAAGTAAGATTAGGGACAAGATAGGCCCACTCAAAAGTCACTCAGGTCAGCTCACCGACAGTGATAAGGAAATGTGTAGAATGTTTAACACTTACTTCCTCTCAGTTTTTACACAGGAAGATACTAGCGATATTCCAGAAATAATTAATTATGTAGAACAGGATGATAGTAAACTATGCACGATTAGGGTACAAGTGACATGGTCCTTAGACAAATAGATAAATTGAAACCTAACAAATCCCCAGGCCCTGATGAACTGTATGCAAGGGTTCTAAAGGAATGTAAAGAGGAGCTTAGCAACCCGTTGGCTAATCTTTTCAACATATCACTGCAAACTGGCATGGTGCCAAATAAGTGGAAAATGGCAAATGTAATACCTATTTTCAAAGCAGGTGACAGGTCCTTAGCTCGAACTATAGACCAATAAGCCTAACCTCCATAGTGGTATTAGATTTAAAAAAACTATTATTTCATAAGAATTTTTTTTTTTAAATTTCTCGACCCTGAGAGAGACTTAAGAATTGAGGCCTCGACCCTGAAAGGGTTAAATGCAAAATGGGAGTTGACACAGTTACTTTTTGCTGATGATACTGTGCTTATGGGAGATTCTAAAGAAAAGTTGCAAAGGTTAGTGGACGAGTTTGGGAGGGTGTGTAAGGAAGAAAGTTGAAAGTGAACATAGATAAGAGTAAGGTGATGAGGGTATCAAATGATTTAAATAAAGAAAAATTGGATATCACATTGGAGAGAGGGATTATGGAAGAAGTGAATGTTTTCAGATATTTGGGAGTTGACTTGTCAGCAGATGGGTTTATGAAGGATGAGGTTAACCATAGAATTGATGAAGGAAAAAGGCGAGTGGTGCGTTGAGGTATCTGTGGAGACAAAAACGTTATCCATGGAGGCAAAGAAGGGAATGTACGAAAGTATAGTGGTACCAACACTCTTATATGGGTGTGAAGCATGGGTTGCAAATGCTGCAGCGAGGAGGCGGCTGGAGGCAGTGGAGATGTTCTGTCTAAGGGCAATGTATGGTGTAAATATTATGCAGAAAATTCGAAGTGTGGAAATTAAGAGGTGGTGTGGAGTTACTAAAAGTATTTGTCAGAGGGCTGAAGAGGGGTTGTTGAGATGGTTTGGTCATTTAGAGAGAATGGATCAAAGTAGAATGACTTGGAGAGCGTATAAATCTGTAGGGGAAGGAAGGCGGGGTAGGGGTCGTCCTCGAAAAGGATGGAGGGAGGGGGTAAATTAGGTTTTGTGGGCGAGGGGCTTGGACTTCCAGCAAGCATGTGTGAGCGTGTTAGATAGGAGTGAATGGAGACGAATGGTTTTTGGGACCTGACGAGCTGTTGGAGTGTGAGTAGGGTTACTATTTTGTAAAGGGATTCAGGAAACCAGTTAATTGATTTAGTTGGACTTGAGTCCTGGAAATGGGAAGTACAATGCCTGCACTTTAAAGGAGGGGTCTGGGATAGTGACAGTTGGGAGGGACATATTCTCAGCTGTCGTATCTGAGTGCCTCTGCAAAGACAGTGATTATGTATGAGTGAGGTGAAAGTGTTGAATAATGAAAGTATTTTCTTTTTGGGGATTTTCTTTCTTTTTGGGTCACCCTGCCTCGGTGGGAGACAGCCGACTTGTTGAAAAAAAAAAAAATGTTGATTTAATATTATTAACAAATTTAAAGAGAAAAACTTTCTTTTTTCTTTTTAGGCCACCCTGCCTCAGTGGGATATGGCTGATTAGTTGAGAAAAAAAAAATCTATTTTTTCCATATTCAAATCCAAAGGCATTCTAAGTGTCCAAAACAGAGTATGGTGCTACTTCCAAATTCAAGAAAGATATGCTCATAGAGATCCCAAAAAACCCAGAAACTGCAAATCATGAGGTGATTAAAAAAAAGAGGTAGACACAGTAGCAATATGAAGGATGGCAGAAAGGAATTACACCATCACCTATTATAACTATAGTACAGTGGACCCTCGCTATTCGAACACTCCAAAACTCACCCTTTTATGTAAGTTTATTATTGTAAGTGCTTTTATAAGTGTATGTTTGGGGGTCTGAAATGGACTAATCTAATTTACATAATTCCTTATGGGAATAAATTTGTTTGGTAACAGCACTTGAACAGCATTCTGGAATGAGGGTGAGTTTTGAAGTGTTCGAATAGTGAGGGTCCACTGTAGTTCCTAAATCAAATTCAAACCCACAATTGGTTCATCCATGACCAGAATATACACATCAAGCAAGAGACCATATTTCAGTTTGCTTTTCCTTCAAGCATACAAGTGGGTACGTTGCAGCCACTCAATACTAAGGGACACAAAATGAAACCCAAAAATTGACAAATCTATCAAAGAACATAAACCACAAGTGTTTAGTTGTTAAGGTGCTTTGGACACAGAGGATGGAGCAAAATAGGGTAACTAGGAGAATGTATAAATCAGAGATGGCGGGAAGAAGGGGTAGGGATCCTCCCAGGAAAGATTAATGGGAGGGGGTTAAGAGTTTTGAGTGATAGGGGTTTGGACATCCAACAGGCTTCTGTAAGTACATTCGATAGGAGTGAGTGGTGGCAAGTGGTTTTTACGAAATGACATGATGTTGGAGTATGAGTAGAGTAACACTTATGAAGTGATTCAGGGTAAACTGGTTAGCTGGATTAGAGTCCTGGAGGTGGGAAGTACATTGCCTCCACTCTGGAGGGGTGGGGATGTTGCAGTCCAGAGGGCCATCTGAACTGTGATGTTAGCATGCTTCTGGCAAGACAGTGATTGACTGAATGACAGTGAAAGTGTTTTCTCTTTTGGGTCACACTACCTCAGTGGGAGATGGCCGGTGTATTAAAATCTCTAAAACAAAGAAAATAAATCACCAACTTCCGTAACAACATATGGCCTAGGCCTATAGGCCCATTTTAATTAATGAATAAATAAATATGCGTGCTGTAAAAGTCAACTAAAATGCCGGGAACAATGGGCTAGTAACCCCTTTTCCTGTATAGCTTACTAAAAAGAAGAAGAAGAAAACCGTCAAAGTGGGATGTTTGAATGTGCGTGGATGTTGTGCGAATGATAAGAAAGAGATGATTGTAGATGTTATGAATGAAAAGAAGCTGGATGTCCTGGCTTTAAGTGAGACAAAGCTGAAGGGGGTAGGAGAGTTTCAGTGGGGAGAAATAAATGGGATTAGATCAGGGGTTTCAAATAGAGTTAGAGCTAAAGAAGGAGTGGCAATAATGTTGAATAATCAGTTATGGCAGGTAAAGAAGGAATATAAATGTATAAATTCAAGGATTATGTGGAGTAAAATAAAGGTTGAATGTGAAAAGTGGGTTATAGTAAGTGTTTATGCACCTGGAGAAGAGAGAAGTGTAGAGGAGAGAGAGAGATTTTGGGAAATGTTGAGTGAGTGTGTGGGGAGTTTTGAACCAAGTGAGAGAGTAATTGTGGTTGGGGATCTTAATGCTAAAGTGGGTAAAAATGTTGTGGATAGAGTAGTAGGTAAATTTGGGGTGCCAGGGGTAAATGTAAATGGGGAACCATTAATTGAGCTATGTGTAGAAAGAGGTTTGGTAATAAGTAATACATATTTTATGAAAAAGAGGATAAATAAATATACAAGGTATGATATAGCACGTAAGGAAAGTAGTTTGTTGGATTATGTATTGGTGGATAAAAGGTTGATGAGTAGGCTTCAGGATGTACATGTTTATAGAGGGGCAACAGATATATCAGATCATTATTTGGTTGTAGCTACAGTTAGGGTAAAAGGTAGATGGGACAAAAAGAAAATGGCAACAGCAAGTAAGAGAGAGGTAAAAGTGTATAAACTAAGGGAGGAGGAAGTTAGGGTGAGATATAAGCAACTATTGGCAGAAAGGTGGGCTAGTGCAAGTAGGAGTAGTGGGGGTTGAAGAGAGTTGGGATAGTTTTAAAAATGCAGTATTAGAATGTGGGGCAGAAGTTTGTGGCTATAGGAGGGTGGGTGCAGGAGGAAAGAGGAGTGAGTGGTGGAATGAAGAAGTAAAGGGTGTGATAAAAAGAAAAAGGTAGCTTATGAGAGGTTTTACAAAACAGAAGTGTTAATAGAAGAGCAGAGTATATGGAGAGTAAAAGAAAGGTGAAGAGATGGTGAGAGAGTGCAAAAGAAGAGCGGATGAAAGAATGGGAGAGGCTCTGTCAAGAAATTTTGCTGAAAACAAGAAAAATTTTGGAGTGAGATAAACAAGGTAAGAAAGCCTAGGGAACGAATGGATTTGTCAGTTAAAAACAGAGTAGGGAGTTAGTAGATGGGGAGCTGGAGGTATTGGGTAGATGGCGGGAATATTTTGAGGAACTTTTAAATGTCGATGAAAAAAGGGAGGCGGTAATTTCATGTACTGGCCAGGGAGGTACAACATCGTTTAGGAGTGAAGAAGAGCAGGATGTGAGTGTGGGGGAGGTGCGTGAGGCATTACGTAGAATGAAAGGGGTAAAGCAGCTGGAATTGACGGAATCATGACAGAAATGTTAAAAGCAGGGGGATATAGTGCTGGAGTGGTTGGTATTTTTGTTTAATAAATGTATGAAAGAGGGAAGGTACCTAGGGATTGGCAGAGAGCATGTATAGTTCCTTTATATAAAGGGAAGGGGATAAAGAGAGTGTAAAAATTATAGGGAATAAGTTTACTGAGTATACCAGGTAAAGTGTATGGCAGGGTTATTATTGAAAGAATTAGAGGTAAGACAGAGAGTAGGATTGCAGATGAGCAAGGAGGCTTTAGAGTGGGTAGGGGATGTGTAGATCAAGTGTTTACAGTGAAGCATATATGTGAACAGTATTTAGATAAAGGTAGAGAAGTTTTTATTGCATTTATGGATTTAGAAAAGGCATATGATAGAGTATAGTAGTAGGTTGGTAGACAGCAACCACTCAGGGAGGTACTACCATCCTGCCAGGTGACTGTGAAACAGAAACCTGAAACTGTTTTACATGATGGTAGGATTGCTGGTGTCTTTTTTCTGTCTCATAAACATGCAAGATTTCAGGTACGTCTTGCTACTTCTACTTACACTTAGGTCACACTACGCAAACATGTACACGTTTATTGTATACACACTCATCTGAGTTTTCTTTGATTTTATCTTAATGGTTCTTGTTCTTATTGCTTTTCCCTTTCATATCCATGGGGAAGTGGAATAAGAATCTTTCCTCCGTAAGCCATGCGTGTTGTAAAAGTCAACTAAAATGCCGGGAACAATGGGCTAGTAACCCCTTTTCCTGTATAGCTTACTAAAAAAGAAGAAGAAAATCGTCAAAGTGGGATGTTTGAATGTGCGTGGATGTTGTGCGAATGATAAGAAAGAGATGATTGTAGATGTTATGAATGAAAAGAAGCTGGATGTCCTGGCTTTAAGTGAGACAAAGCTGAAGGGGTAGGAGAGTTTCAGTGGGGAGAAATAAATGGGATTAGATCAGGGTTTCAAATAGAGTTAGAGCTAAAGAAGGAGTGGCAATAATGTTGAATAATCAGTTATGGCAGGTAAAGAAGGAATATAAATGTATAAATTCAAGGATTATGTGGAGTAAAATAAAGGTTGGATGTGAAAAGTGGGTTATAGTAAGTGTTTATGCACCTGGAGAAGAGAGAAGTGTAGAAGAGAGAGAGAGATTTTGGGAAATGTTGAGTGAGTGTGTGGGGAGTTTTGAACCAAGTGAGAGAGTAATTGTGGTTGGGGATCTTAATGCTAAAGTGGGTAAAAATGTTGTGGATGGAGTAGTAGGTAAATTTGGGGTGCCAGGGTAAATGTAAATGGGAGCCATTAATTGAGCTATGTGTAGAAAGAGGTTTGGTAATAAGTAATACATATTTTATGAAAAAGAGGATAAATAAATATACAAGGTATGATATAGCACGTAAGGAAAGTAGTTTGTTGGATTATGTATTGGTGGATAAAAGGTTGATGAGTAGGCTTCAGGATGTACATGTTTATAGAGGGGCAACGGATATATCAGATCATTATTTGGTTGTAGCTACAGTTAGAGTAAAAGGTAGATGGGACAAAAGGAAAATGGCAACAGCAAGTAAGAGAGAGGTAAAAGTGTATAAACTAAGGGAGGAGGAAGTTAGGGTGAGATATAAGCAACTATTGGCAGAAAGGTGGGCTAGTGCAAGTAGGAGTAGTGGGGGTTGAAGAGAGTTGGGATAGTTTTAAAAATGCAGTATTAGAATGTGGGGCAGAAGTTTGTGGTTATAGGAGGGTGGGTGCAGGAGGAAAGAGGAGTGAGTGGTGGAATGAAGAAGTAAAGGGTGTGATAAAGAGAAAAAGGTAGCTTATGAGAGGTTTTTTCAAAACAGAAGTGTTAGTAGAAGAGCAGAGTATATGGAGAGTAAAAGAAAGGTGAAGAGAGTGGTGAGAGAGTGCAAAAGAAGAGCGGATGAAAGAATGGGAGAGGATCTGTCAAGAAATTTTGCTGAAAACAAGAAAAATTTTGGAGTGAGATAAACAAGGTAAGAAAGCCTAGGGAACGAATGGATTTGTCAGTTAAAAACAGAGTAGGGAGTTAGTAGATGGGGAGCTGGAGGTATTGGGTAGATGGCGGAATATTTTGAGGAACTTTTAAATGTTGATGAAAAGAGGGAGGCGATAATTTCATGTACTGGCCAGGGAGGTACAACATCGTTTAGGAGTGAAGAAGAGCAGGATGTGAGTGTGGGGGAGGTGCGTGAGGCATTACGTAGAATGAAAGGGGTAAAGCAGCTGGAATTGACGGAATCATGACAGAAATGTTAAAAGCAGGGGGATATAGTGCTGGAATGGTTGGTATTTTTGTTTAATAAATGTATGAAAGGGAAGGTACCTAGGGATTGGCAGCGAGCATGTATAGTTCCTTTATATAAAGGGAAGGGGATAAAAGAGAGTGTAAAAATTATAGGGGAATAAGTTTACTGAGTATACCAGGTAAAGTGTATGGCAGGGTTATTATTGAAAGAATTAGAGGTAAGACAGAGAGTAGGATTGCAGATGAGCAAGGAGGCTTTAGAGTGGGTAGGGGATGTGTAGATCAAGTGTTTACAGTGAAGCATATATGTGAACAGTATTTAGATAAAGGTAGAGAAGTTTTTATTGCATTTATGGATTTAGAAAAGGCATATGATAGAGTGGATAGGGAGCAATGTGGCAAATGTTGCAAGTGTATGGAATAGGTAGTAAGTTGCTGAAGGCTGTAAAGAGTTTTTATGAGGATAGTGAGGCTCAGGTTAGGGTGTGTAGGAGAGAGGGAGATTACTTCCCGGTAAAAGTAGGTCTTAGACAGGGTTGTGTAATGTCACCATGGTTGTTTAATATATTTATAGATGGGGTTGTAAAAGAAGTAAATGCTAGGGTGTTGGGGAGAGGGGTGGGATTAAATTATGGAGAATTAAATGCAAAATGGGAGTTGACACAGTTACTTTTTGCTGATGATACTGTGCTTATGGGAGATTCTAAAGAAAAGTTGCAAAGGTTAGTGGACGAGTTTGGGAGAGTGTGTAAAGGTAGAAAGTTAAAAGTGAACATAGATAAGAGTAAGGTGATGAGGGTATCAAACGATTTAAATAAAGAAAAATTGGATATCACATTGGAGAGAGGGATTATGGAAGAAGTAAATGTTTTCAGATATTTGGGAGTTGATGTGTCAGCAGATGGGTTTATGAAGGATGAGGTTAACCATAGAATTGATGAAGGAAAAAGGTGAGTGGTGCATTGAGGTATCTGTGGAGACAAAAACGTTATCCATGGAGGCAAAGAAGGGAATGTACGAAAGTATAGTGATACCAACACTCTTATATGGGTGTGAAGCATGGGTTGCAAATGCTGCAGCGAGGAGGAGGCTGGAGGCAGTGGAGATGTCCTGTCTAAGGGCAATGTGTGGTGTAAATATTATGCAGAAAATTCGGAATGTGGAAATTAGGAGAAGGTGTGGAGTTACTAAAAGTATTTGTCAGAGGGCTGAAGAGGGGTTGTTGAGGTGGTTTGGTCATTTAGAGAGAATGGATCAAAGTAGAATGACTTGGAGAGCGTATAAATCTGTAGGGGAAGGAAGGCGGGGTAGGGGTCGTCCTAGAAAAGGTTGGAGGGAAGGGGTAAAGGAGGTTTTGTGGGCGAGGGGCTTGGACTTCCAGCAAGCATGTGTGAGCGTGTTAGATAGGAGTGAATGGAGACGAATGGTTTTTGGGACATGACGATCTGTTGGAGTGTGAGCAGGGTAACATTGTGTGAAGGGATTCAGGGAAACCAGTTAATTGATTTAGTTGGACTTGAGTCCTGGAAATGGGAAGTACAATGCCTGCACTTTAAAGGAGGGGTCTGAGATAGTGACAGCTGGGAGGGACTTTTCTCAGCTGTAGTATCTGAGCTCCTCTGCAAAGACAGTGATTATGTATGAGTGTGGTGAAAGTGTTGAATGATGATGAAAGTATTTTCTTTTTGGGGATTTTCTTTCTTTTTCGGTCACCCTGCCTCGGTGGGAGACGACCGACTTGTTGAAAAAAAAAAAAAAAAAAAATGTTTGGTAGAGAGTAACCACTTACATTTTGTCTGAGTCCTTGCCTAGGATGAAGGGTGAGCCGCTCCAGAGTTGAAGGAGACACCTGCTGGGGAGGACGACCAACTTGAGCACTTGGTGTAGCAAGAGCACTTGTCCAAGACACCAGAGAGTCATCTAGATTACCACCTAAGCTTGCTACAACATCTCCTGTAGTATTTATTATGCTAAAAATAAAAATGTAAGGTATATTAATATACAAAAAAAGCAAAATATCATGAAATGAAAAAAAAGAAATTATGTATAAAAGATTTTAGCCACAGTTTTATTTCCCTTGAGAGACCACAGGGCTGATTTTGGAATACAGATGAACTCTAGGACTCAAGTCCAGCTAACACTGCCCTTCCCACTTCCAGGACTCAAGTTCAACTAATTATTATCTACAGTAATACACCTATGCACAAGTTCTTAAACAAAATTTTGAGTGATGCATCAAGGGCCTTTAAAGCTAAACATAAGTTTAAAATTTTACTGTACATGTTTTGCAGTAATTGTGCAAGTCCCCACTCAAGCAATAGAAGTTCTACACATAAAATTGCTGAATTTTACTAAACTGTAATTGCACTGACTTAATACTTTACATACCTTCTGCCTGGTGAGTAAATATCTGAGATAGGCACTGTTGGACTGTATAATGATGATACACGAGACAGATCAGGGATTTCATTGTCACCTGCAATGATATATGGTAATGCTACTCACAATAATTAAGGTATTATTATGCTCACACTATACTAGTTAAACTTCCAAAACTTAATCACCTTCACTCACCCTGATCAAACATTGCTCTTATGTCTGCTGGATTTCTAAGCCCCTACATCTCTCAACACCTTCATTCTAACATTTCCACAATGCTTTATACACCTAGATGACCAAATCATCTCAGCAACCCCTCATCCATTCTTGGAAATATAATTGATCATGTACATACTAATCAAATATATAATTTCAGTTATTAGAGTAAGATACTTTTTAAAACTATTTAAGTGCATAGTATCAAACATATACGTACTATATTTAAAGTTACCACCAATTCATTACCCTAATACCGAGGCCAACAGCTAGAAAAGTGACAAAAAATTTAAAGAAAAGCTGTGAGCAAGGGAAAATTCCCACCAGTCAACAAACTAAGTACACATCATCACCTTGTGCATATGGTAGTATAGCACATACAATTCAGATGTACGGCATGTTGTGGAGGGAGATTTATTGTGGCAAGATGTGGAGGGAGATTTATTGTGGCAAGATGTGGAGGGTGGTGATGGAGGGGTCTGCAATGTGATCCAGTTTAGACCAGAGGCAAGAAAGGGTTTGGCCTTAATTGTGAGGCAAGTCTCCCAAATGGGTAGACTAAAGACTTGCTGTGACTGCTTACTATATTTAAGTTGGACTTGAGCAATAACTTTATTGTGTCTTTTGTACTATCATTTCAAAAACTCTGCTACATTTAAAGGCTACTAGACATTTAATCTCAGCTATAGTAAGATGAGTAGCAAATATCCACTGATTGGCAAAGAATGTCATGGTAGCCCAAGAGAAAGAGGAAGATCACTGCTTTGGACATAAAACTGAATATTTTAAAAAGATTTTAAACGAAAGAAAAGGTTAATGAAATCTCCAAAGCTTTTGGCCTATCTTCAAATGTATGCACTATCCATATGCAAATGGCTTAAGTGAAACCTCATGCAGAGACAGTGACCCCCCTAAAGATACTAAGAAATTATCATGAGTGCTGCATTGAATTAGTGAAAGGTATACAGTGGTCCCTCGGTTTTCGTGCATCTCCAAACTCAAACATTTATGTAAGTGTATTTTCGTAAGTGCTGTTGCAAGTGTATTTTTGGGGGTCTGAAATAGACTAACCTACGTGACATTATTTCTTAAGGAAGTAAATTCGTTCGGTAATGGCACTTGAGCAGCATTCTGGAACGAATTTTCGGCGAAAACCGAGGGACCACTGTATATGGAAAAATGTTTAAGTGCATGGAAAGAATATCAAAATCAATAAAATATGACAGTTTCTTGCACTTAACAGTACAGAAAGCATACTAGCAAAATAGTCAGGAATTGGGTAAGTTTCAGCACTAGACTTGGCCTAAAATTGGACTCAAAATGGGCAAAAATCACAACTGCATAGTGCTATCCACCTCCAGCTTTCCGCCTGCATAATCCAGAGTTTTACATCAAATTTTGCATTTTTTTATCATTACCTTTACCAATAGATTCTGTACCATTTTAGAAGATAATTTTGTTTTTTAAATTGCAACACTGCTGGGTCTTTTAATTTTGGAGGTCACAGCAGTTAAAGGATTAATGTTTCGTTCTTTGGGTCACCCTGAATTGATGGGAAATGACCAATGTGCTGAAAAGGAAAAGAAAAACAAAAGTCAAGAGCCACAAGATCTTACCTTTACGTAACACAAGTGTAGGAGTGATAAAACCTGGATCCAAGAACATCGAAAATGGTGACCTTATTGGTGTGAATGTGGATGAATACCTAAGCTTCTTATTTTTCTCATCAATCTCCTCCTTTTCCACTTCCAAATCATTTTGGTTATTTTGTGAGGCATTCTTCCTCTTTTGACTATTTTGTGGGGTACTCTGCTTTACTCCCTCCTGTAATGTTGGACTGACATGCAGTGTATTTTGTTTGAATACTCCAGCTAGTGCAAATTCACTATCTCTTTCCTTTTTCCCTAGTTCCTCTATTTGTTTGTCTCTCTCTGCAACATCATCCTGTATGCATCTTCCTGTATCATTTTTCTGCTGTTTGTTCCTAGCTTGTTCTCGGAGATATTGTAGCCAATCTTTTCTTGTTACACCAAGGTCTGTAAATAGAATATATTTGTCTCACTGTGTGATACATAATTATCAATGAATAAGACTGTAAACCTGTGAAAGGCTTTAACCAAACAAGCAAAAGCTTTACTAGATTATCATATAGCTAAGACCCACATCAAAAGAACTTTTCTTATCTCCTAACAAACAACATCCTTCTGCCTTTTAATATACAGATAACAGCTACACTGAGCTTGTTATCTGCATTCCTAACTTGAAATGAAAATACTTATTAAATTTTCCTTAATTACTAAAGATAATATGGTGTCCAATTAACTTATGACTGTACAAGTTACAAGTGGTTCATAGCTCAGTAGTAACACCTTAGGCTTACAACACAGGGACCAAAGTTTGATCCTGGGGTGGTCAGAAAAAATGGACATGCCCCTGTTTCCCTAGCAGCAAACAAATACCTGGGTATGTGACATCCTGAGGTGGTGGTAGCACAGTGTAAGTCATATGGACAACATATGAGAATTTTTATCTGGCAATAAAGATACCCATCTGCTGCATATATGACTTAGTCATCAACTTCTTGTTATTGTATGTCACGAATAATATAGTACACTACAGTATACCTTAAATCAAGCTTAGAAATGATGAGGCAGAATAACAGCTCTGCTTGTAAATACTCAGGTTATAAAAATTAAAAAGCACTATATACATTAATAACAAAGCAGATAAATCTTCCTGCTAACAAGTGATCTGCATCAGTAACCTTATTAATTAAGTTTTTCACAGGATGGAACAAGTTTTAAAAATTAGATATTAAATTTTATGCAGCATTAGCAGTTAAATATATAACTGGCATAACACATATGTACTAATTTTTAAATAAAGTAATAATAATCATTATAGTAGATGAAAGAGGCAGAGTAATTTAAATGTTCATAACAGTAGGTATAAGAAGCCAAGGAATTAACTCTAATCCAAAATGTTAGTGTTTGAAGCTTGATATGGAAAAAAAATTAATTACATATAGTATATTATCTCCATTGTGTCTACACATGCCCAAGAAGCCAATCTATCGTGTCAGCAGTTTTAATACATAGTGAGGTTTTTTTGCACTTTCGTAACGGTTTCATCATTCATGCAAAATGCAATTTATTCTTACCCTTTTTCTGCACCTGCTTGTACCAGGAGTACACACCAAGTGACACATTAGTTTCCATGACTAGGCATATGTCCTGAATTAAGCACTTCACTGTAATAGAATAAAACAAAAAAATATAGATAGGTTGCTTGTATTTAAAAAAATAATGACCAAGTTGTATTTAATCTCAATATTAGCCAATATTTCTTAAGTTTGGGTTTTGCTTTGTTTTTTGTGGTAATTAATTAGAGGGAATGCCCTCTTAAACATTTTATCAGACATGTATGACAGGTACAGCATAAGACATAAAAATATGATAAAAAAAATTATATTAGTTAAATTCAGTTGATTTTAATGACAGAATTATAAATTACTATTATGGTTGCATTAAGCACATAGTTATAGGCATACACAGTTTTAAGAATTGTTACAGTAAACCCTCAATATAACATGCCCTGATATAACAGACTTAAAATTATGGGCAAAAATCCCCTAGGTAAATTGTACCTTTAAATCCTTTATTTTCAATGTTTATTAAAATATATCTGTAAATTATGTGTACAGTACAGTACTATATTAAGTACATACGTATATAGTACAGTACTTCAGTGCATTTAATTGCAGTTGCAACCAGCAGAGAGGCAAGGCAAGGAGCCAAGATTCGACCCATGCAACCACAAATAGGTGTGTATATTGGCGATAAATTATGATTTAACATGAGATAATCCAACAAAACTTGCATTTTGCTCCCCTCTCTTTATACATACTTTATTTAAGCACTTATGTACTGCTTGTTATTTATACATATCCAATAAATATTAATGTAATTACGGAAATCCAATCCTTAACTAAGTTTGACCATAAATTGGGCCAAAAAATCTCCAATAAGTTGGTTTTGTCATGGACATTGTTTTGTATTGTACAAATGTAAGGAATGTAACCTAACAAAACCCAACCTAACTCAGTTTAAAAAAAACCTATTGAAACTTAAACCTTACTCATCAATAGTAGAAATGGGACTGGCATGCCTTTGTTTACATTCACGGTGATTGAACCGGGAGCATCAATACTAACTGTTAACTGACACTGACATGCTGAACGTCCCAAAATAAATTAACTGTTATTATTAATATCTCACAGAATAACAATTTGCACACATCACATATGTAGCAGAAATGTCAAACTCGTATAGGTCCTGTGGCCCTAGGGTGTCCCGTGGCCTGGTAGGCAGCGCTCCACCATGGTTCAATCCCAGGCACCAACAGTAACAGCCTGGTTGATCAGGCCCTGATCCACCATGAGGCCTGGTCACAGACTGGGCCGCGGGGGCGTTGACCCCCAGAACCCTCTCCAGGTATACAGGTGGAAAAACTGGGCGTGTTTCCTTACACCTGCTGTCCCTGTTCACCTAGCAGTATGTAGGTACCTAGGTGTTAGTCGACTGGTGTGGGTCGCATCTTGGGGGTCAAGATTGAAGGACCTCAATGGAAATCAGACAGACAGTCCTCGATGATGCACCAAATTTCTTGGGTTATCCTGGGTAGCTAACCCTCTGGAATTAAAAATCCAAACAAAATCTTATCACATTCAATGCCTGGAGTAAAATGAGATAATTAGGTTCGATCCAAGGAAGGCAAGATGAGGTCTAATTCCGTGGATCAAGAGCACCTCACAGGGTTCAAGGAGCCTCCCGTGAGAGAATAAATTGCACAAGAAATACAAATTTGTGCAGGAGTAAAGACATCAGACATGTATTAAAAAAAAAATACGTGAATTCCCAAAAGAATCCAATCTCCATATTAGTCACTGCTAATTACAAGATATAAAAATTCTCACACTGGCAATAAGACCACTATGTATAATTGTACTTTTGTGTGCCTGTGTCTAAACTTACATCCACATCTACATTATTACTATAATCAAAACCAAGCGCTAAACCTACTAGGGTATCCACATTCAATTTTTTAAATTTACCATTAGTTTACCAGCTGACAGTTGCCTTCTGTTTTACTCCGGTTAATTCGTTTTCTTCTTTAAGTTACAAACAGTATGCATAGTAATTCTCTTTTTCCTCCCTGGCACAAGATGGCACAAGCGAGGTCAATTCAATGTGTTGTTTAAATTTGTGGTTCTTGCGGGTTTTGAGAGCCACCTCAGCTTATACCGTATTGAACCCTGCTTCCCAATATCTAGACCGGGAATAGTACCTAAAGTTGAGCGGATATTGGGAAAGGAACAGGCGTTTCCATCGAGAACAGAAGTAGATTTAGAAAAATAAAAGTTCCCAAATAGGCTAGGTGGCCCCCGTCCCTACGCCCAGGAAGGGACAGAGACCATTTGGATTCATTCCACAAAGTCAGCAACCGGTTTCTCCCAGGCCTTAGAAAACCTTAGAGTGAAAAAAAAATGCATGGCGCCCCAGCGGGCAATATTCGATGAGGCCAAACGTCCAGGGAATAGAATGCGGAAATTCGTCACCGATGCTCAATATAAGGTTTTTGCATTCCACCAATACAGCTACTAAAGTTCAGGTTCTAAATATTGTTAAGAGTTCCGCGGCACAAAACTTATTTATTTTGGATGGGGAGGTACTAGAGGGCCATCGGCAGCCAGCACCATATCGTACCCTACTCCCGGTGTCCGGAAAGAAATATTGTCCAAATTTGGCGATAAAAAAAGACAAGGAACAGGGTTATTATTTCAAAATAGAAACGGGACAAAACAAATTCTATTAGTACAGCGTATTCTCTTTAAATAGATTAGATTTTGCCACCGAAGTGGCTAGTTTATTGTGCACCCCATATCCATCCTGTGGACGGTAGCGCAAGAGCATATGGATACACAAAAGGCCTAGGCACTAGGCCCCAAAGGGGTTAACAATTGTACATTTGGGTTCATATCTACATTTCAATTATCTGTTACAAGCAGGTATCTTATTTCATGAATAAGATATCTTGACATGTCACATAGGTTATTATATTGTCTATCTCTATATTCCTCAATAAGTGCACAATTAAGCACATAGTGTTCACGACAGTGACCATATGCCTGATCACATAATTTGCATTTAGTTTGATCATCATCTGTCTCCCAAACTGTCAGAAGTACCTGTAGCCAAGCCTAAGCCTGGCCACTACAACATCAGTCAGTCTGCTCACATTGCAAGTTGCTCCACAAACATGTCCATCTGTGCTCGCATTATCATGAGCACAGATAGGCACGTTCATGGAAATTAATTTGGATTTATATCTACAGTTCCTTATCTGTTACAAGCAAATTTAGGAAATTTGCCTATTTTTCGTCTTAGTCACAACCTGAGTGTTGGGCTTTAACGCAATAAAAAATAATGAATTCAGATACAACTCCCTCACAAATGTTCAAGAAATGTTCAAGTATTATATCCACAATGACATTTTGTCAATCATTCTAGAAAAATATCCTACTTTGCCCATAGTAAATAACTCAAAATTAGACACTCCAATAGCCCGGTGGTCTGGTGGCTAAAGCCGCTTCACACAGGGGGCCCGGGTTCGATTCCCGGCGGGTAAAAACATTTCGACGCTTTCCAACCTGTTGTCATGTTCACTAGACGCAAATAGGTACGGGTGTTGTCGACTGGTGTGGGTCGCATCCTGGGGGACAAGATTAAGGATTAATGGAAATAAAACAGACAGTCCTCGATGACGCATGACTTTCTTGGGTTATCCTGGGTGGTTAACCTCCGGGGTTAATCTACACTGAAGTGCAAGGAGAGCCACTGACATGCCATGGCATTAGGGCAGCAATCTAATGACTTATAGACTATGTACATAATACTAGAAAAATTGATTGAGTTTATTCTAGTTATATATTTGATTTAAATTACAATATGATGATATTATACTGTTAAAATTACAATATGATGATAGAAATTGTAACAAGTGTTTAGGAGGATGGTAATATAAAATTGAGATTATCTTAAGGAAAATAACTTTAGCATTTTTAAAGTAATTTATAGTATATAGTATTTAGTTTTGGGTGAGTAGGGGGTAACATAATAGTAACATATTAGTAAAATTAAATTATCTTATAGGAAAGTAATTTGAGCTTTTTTTGAAAAGTAGTTTAAGTATATTATTTAATTTAAGGTGAGTAGGTGTTTTTTGAGAAGGTTTAAATTGATTTTCAGCAAGGTTAACTTAAATTTACGTAATAATTCAGATTCTGGGGCCCTTTATGTGCATAAATTCTTTTGGTTGGTATGGATGGGGTATGTCAAAAGTGATCTGTGTCTTGTGTTGTGGCCGTGGGTCCTATTAAAGTTGTTGAGGGGAATTTTGAGTGGAGGGTTGATATTAGCATGTAGAGTTTTGTATGTAATAGGCCCTGAATAGGTATGAATGTTTTCTACGGTGAGTAGTTTTAGAGTTTTGAATATTGGTGGAGTATGCTGTCTAGAGTGGGATTTGTTATCATCCCGACTGCAGCCTTTTCTTTTGGGTTATGGTGGTCTAAGGTGATTTAATGTTGTTGATCCCCATGCACAGATTCCATAGGTGAGATAAGGTTTAAAAAAAGTCAATGATATAGTGCAAAAGGGAAAACTGATTTTACATAGGATCTTTGATAATATGCCTACTGTCTTTGAGATTTTCTTGGAAATTTGTTTATGTGTGTTTGGAATTTAAGACTACTGTCAAGGTGGATTCCTAGGAATTTTCCCTCTGTGGGTGATGGGTGCCATTGGCGTTATGTTAAGTGGAACATTTTGGCTTTGTTTCCAAACTGAATGAAGTAGGCTTGTCAGTATTGGGGTAAGCTTTTTTTTTCATCCATGTTGATATTTTCTGTAATTTTGGGATTAATAGTGTTGGCCTATGACTGGATTTGGGGGAAAAAAATATGTTGTCATCTGCAAAAATTTGGGGGTTTAGTGTTGTGATGCATTGGTAGGCATTTATGTAAATGAGGAATAGGGGTGGCCCCAGGACACTTCCTTGAGGACCTATGTAATTTGTTGTGTGGAAAAGTTGCTCGTTTTTGTAACATA